>OY811976.1:9962844-10062844 GCA_963681505.1 Eunapius fragilis | reverse complement strand
AGACGAATGTACAGCTATTGGCTGGTACCCCAGACGTGCCTTATCAATCTTTTCCTCAGTGGCCTCTGCAATAGTCTAGGGGATAATGATGTTAATAGCAAAAAGCTATGTCGTGAATATCCAAACCTGTTTTTCAGTGATCTCATTGGACAAGACTTTTGACGATGAGAGAACTTCAATAGCCGTCTCATCTTCCAGAATGTTGCCCTCAGATGATGACAATACCTCCAGGATCTTGTCCTCAATCTCCTTCAATGCTCGCTTGTTCTGAGCTGACTGGAGTATCAGTTGGCTCTTCTCCTCCTCCAGTTCTGGCCTCTCCCGGGCCACTACTATACCCAGGAGCTGGTCCTGAAGCCCTTCAGTGGTTATCATGAAGTTTAGCAACGTAACCTTGAGAGAGGAGCGGGGAGGAGGGATGAATGGAAGGAGTGGGGAGGACTGGGGTCAGCAAAAAAAAACTTCTTGTCCATACTTAGTGTGTGTGGGTACACAGTGTGTGCGGATGCATGCTTAGTGTGTGTGTGTGTGTGTGTGTGTGTGTGGGTACACTCAGTAGAATATTGTGCATACATTGTATGAGATGTGACTACAGGTAAGACCTGCCAGATGGTCCCCATGTTTGGCACATACATACCATGGCTGGGATACCATGGCTGGGATACCATGGCATTCTAAATTGGCACACAGAGACGATTAAGACTTGCAACTGTAAACACCCTTTGAACAAGAAATCAACTACATGATACGTCCCCACCCCCTTTACCCACACCCTTCCCCCCCCCCTACCCACACCCTTCCCTCCCCCCCACCTCCCCATCCCCTCTACCCACACCCTTCCCTCCCCCCCCCCCCCCCACCTCCCAAGTACTGGTACAACAACAGGACCATTGTATATTGGGCATGGTCTGGATACTGTGATGCAATGGATATTAATGTGGGATACTAATAGTAACTTACTAATAGTAATCTACAGTGGAATACTAGTAGAAATCTGGTTTTTAAATTAATTATACTGTAGTGTTGTAGCAATCTCTATCAACATAGAGTGCTGAGGCAGGCGTTTGGTCTTTCTATAATTGTGTACACATCCATTATGTGCATTTAAGTTTATCTATATCTCCTTGCTGTATTAGCCCTGTCCCAAAGCCTTTTGCTGATACATTTTACGTTTTAAAAAATGAGCATGTTACATCCAGGTACTGTGTGCGGCAATACCAGAGTGGCCTATGCAATACCCATCTAAGTATCAAGTAACAGCTACATCTTATTATATAAGGGAAGTGTGTGCAAGTGTGTGTGAGAGTGATGAGTGAGTGTGAGTTGTGTGCATGTACGCATACTAACCTTGACTGAGGTCTCCGGGAGATAGTGTGGATTTCTCAACTTTGTTGTCATGTAGAATCTAAAATCCTTGGAGTATTCAATGGTGGAGTCCCCAAGCTTTATACAGATACTGCCACCCTGCTTAAAGGTCTGTTTGAGGAGGAGTGGCTCCAGAATGGGGTCCAACTCCTCCCCTATGTTCTCCAACAGGACAGGTGTACCAAACTGAATACAGTTCTCCAATGTTCGGACAAAGTCTGCATCAGTCAGTTTGATGACGTGCAGGCTTTTAGCCTTCTCCATGTTTTTGACCCACTTGTTGGCCTGTCCCTGGGGATCTATCATCAAGGGCCAACGCCTGGCATTGCTAAGGTGGAAAAAGTGAATTCAGAATCCATGTAATAAAGTGAGAAATTGAAAAAGAAGAAGAAGAAAAGGAAATAGCAGGAAAAGTTAATTCAGCCTACCTGATTACAATACCGTTTTCAATTGAAAAGGAATCAGTTGGAAGGCCAGCAATGTTCCATTCCCTCACTTTGACGGGCTCCCCAAGTGTAGTGTTTAGCGAGAACATTGGTGAACACGGAATCGACCTAGCCTTACACATCTTGCTCCACTCCAGGGTCTGTTCCTAATGGAAAAAAACTAACCAACTTCACACAAGCCAGTCCTCTCTCCTCCCCACTCCCCTCCTCTCCACTTCCATTACTCCCTCATTCTGACCTGGCGATAGGCTGATGTGAATGCTCCAAGGTAGGCCACCACCCCTGCAGAGATGAGCACGTCCCCTGTCAGGTTGTTGTACTGCTGGCCCAGCTCAGTGGCTGCCTTGCTCCATCGGTCCTTCTCACCACCAAGCCCTCCAATCAGCTTCTCAGCCCTAGAGAGTTTTTTGGAGCATAGGTCAACATCGTGTTCCAACTGAAGCTTCTTTCTGTTGTTCTCGTCAAACTGTGCCTGAAGTTTGGCCAGCTTATCCTGCACCTCCTTAAGACTAGCTCTTTTGATCTCCAGGGACTGTGTGGACAACGGAGGTTATGTGGTAAGGTAAGGATGGTATGAGCTGTCCCTGTTACATGGGGCCATCACTGTTTTACATGGGCCATCTATGTCACTGTGTTATATGGGTCATCTATGTCACTGTGTTATATGGGTCATCTATGTCACTATGTACATGGGCCATCTATGTCACTGTGTTATATGGGTCATCTATGTCACTGTGTTATATGGGTCATCTATGTCACTATGTACATGGGCCATCTATGTCACTGTGTTATATGGGTCATCTATGTCACTATGTACCATGGGCCATCTATGTCACTGTGTTATATGGGTCATCTATGTCACTGTGTTATATGGGTCATCTATGTCACTATGTACATGGGCCATCTATGTCACTGTGTTATATGGGTCATCTGTGTTCCTGTATGCATAGGTCATCTATGTTCCTGTGCACATGGGCAATCTATGTCCCTGTGTATATGTTCCTGTGTTATACAAATCTTGAAAACAAGAGTTATTAATCTATTGTACAAATTCACTTTTTACTGCCATAGCAAATGTTATTTGTACATTTTACCAGACATAGCCATTCAATGTTTTGTAATTTGCATAAAAAAGCAATACAGTTAGAAATTAGAATAGTTGCTGTACTTACCTTCATGGCTACAGCCAGCTCACCCTCTGCCTCCTTCAGCCTTGCCTTCTTTGGGGCCACTACACGGGCCACCCTGCAGAGGGGAGTGGTGAGAAGCAGTCATGGCAGTGGGCACATTGTGAGGACAACAGCTACAATTGTGGGGGGGGACAGAATTCTGCTTGTGGCCAGGACAATGGGGTGGTTCTGACAGAAGTGGTATTGTGGCTTGGTGCAGTGGTAATGCATGTGAACATTGGGGATGTAGGGAGTTATGCAATGTGGTGAGAGTAGACTTACTCTTCATACTTCTCTATTGCACACACCCACTTGCATAGCCCCTCTGCTGCTGTGGAGGCTGTCCTGATCTTTACAGGATCAAACTCTGGGTTATTGGTGTAGCTGCTTCTGATCTTGGCAATAACAGCAGCTTGAATGTTGTCCTACACATAGGTAGAAGCCACTAAAGGCTACACTGGTATGTTATATACCATCCTTGTGTGTGTGTGTGTGTGTGTGTGTGTGTGTGTGTGTGTGCGTGTGCGTGTGTGTGTGTGTGTGTGTGTGTGTGCGTGTTGTGTGTGTGCGTGTGTTGTGTGTGTGTGTGTGTGTGTGTGTGTGTGTGTGTGTGTGTATGTGTGTGTGTGTTACTTTGTCAAATTCTTTCAGAGATTTTAGGAACTGCATGTCTCCCAGTATTCTCTTGGAGGGTCCCCAGTAGTCCTCAATCTTCTTTCCTGAGCCTGATGGGTCAGGTATCCTGTCTGACTTGACACCCTTCAATATGCAGATGGCTTCCATGACCAGCTTCACTCCAGCAGGTGGGGCCTTCATGGACTTGACCATTGTGATGTCCTGGTGATGGCAGGGCCCAAATCAATACCCAGCCCATGCCATCAGCACAAATGCTTGTGAAAGACACCCTGGTACCCTCACAACTGGACATGCTAGGATGTGGCAAGCACTGTGCAAAAACCCAACCAACTGAACTGTTCACCACAAATTAAACTTCTGATGTGGGACTGGGCATGGTTCAATGCTCTTACCACAATCAGGGCATGACAAAGGACCCTATATGTGGTGTGTGTGTGTGTGTGTGTGTGTGTGTGTGTGTGTGTGTGTGTGTGTGTGTGTGTGCGTGCATGCGTGCGTGTGTGTGTGTGTGTGTTGTGTGTGTGTGTGTGTGATTGTTGCATGATACACCACTGTGCCCATTCTGTGTATCGGGCCTCTCACATTGGCGGTGAGGGTGTTGAGAGCACTGAGGGCTGCCTCCAGGATGGGCAGGGCCACTGCAAGGTCTGCGTCACACTCGTCCTTGATGGCCTTGGCAGCCATGGCTTGCTGGTTGGCCACGGCCTCGTCAGCCTTCACAACCTTCTCCTGCTCTGCCACCTGCTTGGACTCCTTGTCAATCACCACCATCATCTCCGCCACCTGCTCACTGGACTGCTTCAGCTGGGGCTGCAGTTTCTCCAGTTCTATCTGCATCCCAGCTACCTGGTCTGCTGCTGACTTGAGCTTCTCCAGACCCACTTCATACCTCTTCTTAAGCTTTTGAACCTCACTGCAGGTGATAGGGAAAATAGCAAAGATGGCTGGCAGGGCATGTTAAAATGATAATCACACTAATGGAATGGTACATTTAGGTGCAGACAGTGGTTGCAAAAACAGGGGTGGAACGGTTAACTGGTTATGTGGTAGGAATAGGTGATAAGGCGTTGCACACATTTCTAACCAACAAAGCATGTCCAAACAACATACCTTCTTTTCTTAGCAAGCAGACTTTTGTACGTGGATATAAGCTCCAGGTAGGACGTAGGAGTCACATAATTGTGTCTTTGTAGGATTGTGCGAAACTTAATAGAAAGTTTCCTGGTTGTCTGATGAAACTCCTTACACATCTGCACACATCCCTCCTTAACACTCTCCTCCAGCTCCACATCATCAAGGAAACGTCTGGCCACAATAGTAAGGGCATCATCTGGCCAGCTCTAAACAAAACAACGTATCTACTTAAGGGCATCATCTGGCCAGCTCTAAACAAAACAACGTATCTACTTAAGGGCATCATCTGGCCAGCTCTAAACAAAACAACGTATCTACTAAACACACAATTCATTGTTTAAACAGTGTGTTCATTAGTAGTTGCAATCAGAAAGCTTCGTATACAACACATACCTGAAACCAGTCAATGGTGCAGCAGTTGACCAGGGAGGGGAACATCCTTAGCCTTGTACGGAAGGTGTCTCCTATGGGGCTCATGGCTAGCACCACATGAAGCTGCTGACGAACGCGCTCAATGAACATGTTGAAGAGTGCCAGAGGGGTCCCGTCAGTTTGCTTGGACTTGTCCCGCTGCCTGCGGGGGTAGAACATACACACATGTATATGTGCCTTAGGTAGTAAAAAACACATTGGTACACATAGATATATGTGTGCATACAAAAAGCACTAAGCAAATTGTCTGACAAAGGCCTCACTTGTCAATCTGTCGCATCTTTGAACAGATGTCGTTCTTCTCATCAATAGCAAAAATGTTAGGAACTTCCCCTGAATTGAGCAGGTTACTGATGTCCTCAAGGAAACTTTCCTTCTTTATTTGTGTGTCAGTGAAAAGAAAGACGGCAGGGTTGGTGCCCTCTGCCCCCTTCCTCAAAATCTTCTTCAGATCCTCCCTCCACTCCACGGCTGTATAACCTTTCCCTATCTCCACCTGGAATAGCTCATACTCTGACATGTACGCAGCTAGTCTGGTCAACGATTGCCTTCCACTCCCTCCCACCCCCACTAGGAGGGCGTGGCTACGAGGTTGCTTGATAACTCGGCTGATTCGGCTCACATGTTCAATGGCAAACCTGGAGTACATGATGTGTGGGTCAGGGCTTTTCTCATTCTATACATGTACTTACATCCAACAGCCCTAAACCACAAAGCACACCACACACCCACATAGATACACACTAATATATTTACCTGAACATGACTAAGTTCATAGGCTTTTTACTCATGTTGTTAAACTCATCCAGGTAGTTCTCCACTACATGTCGTAGCTTGTCAGCGTCCATCACCTCGGTGTATGGTTTGGTGTCATTCTTGGGGTCCACAAAATCACAGAACATGAGGCTGCGAAGGTCATCTTCATCGACCTTGCCTGCAAGTGTGCAACACACATAAATACACAAGACAGACAGAGACATGCACATAGCTGTCTAAGAGAATCTAGTGGGAGTTAGGTGTGAAACATACCATCCTGATTGCTGTCCAAGTGTTTAAACAACTCATCAAAGTTAGTATCAAACTGGGATTTGACGGTATCTTTAAGGAATGCTACTAGCCAGGCACGGTCAGAGTCTTCCACCAATCGATCATAGTACACTCGAAGGACCTGTAGTGACATCATCAGGGTGCATTTCAATAGGAATGTCATGTGTTCATTATCAACTTTAGGTGATCTAGACCTTAAAGAGTTAAAATCCCACTCCCCATGTTACACACATCAACCCATCCCCAGACCCAGGCAGCTATATGCAAGCTTACTACACAGGTACCCAGACCCATGTGGCTGGCTACACGTGTGCTTACTTCATGGACCCAGAGTCTCTTCAGCATGTTGGCATCAGTGATGATAGCGGACCCACACAGAAGAACCCCTTGGATCACACGAGAAAAGTCGCGCAGGTTGAAGAGGTAATGAGACTTAGCAGGCGTGGGGAGGAGGCTCTTCATGGCATTCTTATACACAGACATGGTCGCCATGACAATCTGGTCCCCCACTGGCTTAAGATCAGCCGAGAATCCTTTGGAGATGTGCCAACTCATGATGCGACTGAAGATTGTCAACATCGTAGGATCGTCAAACTCATTAATCGTGATGGAGTTGAAGTGACGGAGGAAGCGAGCGGTGACAGCGTTGCGCCCCCCACCTGGGGGACCCATGGCTGCTACTATCTGCACATCAACCAAATTCATCCTCGTATTGTCTTTGAGGTCGTACCAGTGCCAGTGGTCTAGCCATTGGCGGAGGAGCTCAATAGGTGGCTGGGCTCCATATGTCTCCTTCGCAGGCATGTTAAGATCATCCACAAAGACAACCTGGGCCAAGACAGAAACGTTACAAAACTGATGTGGCATTTTTGTGCTGGAGATGAGGACTACTCACCGTTTTCCAACCCATGGGCGGCCCAAATACTCCTTTGCGTCTCTTATCCAGCTTGGATAGGATGATGTTCTGAGTCTGGTTAGCACTTGTCTGGGCCGAAAAGTTGATTAGAACAGGTTTGTAGACATCCTTTGGAAGTTTGTTCAATAGAAAGTCCTGCAAACATGTGGAAAGCCCAAGTTAGACCTTAAAACCCTCTTTCATAGATGCGCACACTTTACCTGAATGTAGATGGATTTGCCTGTCCCTGTTGGCCCAACAAACAAGCAAGCCTTTTCATTCCTGACCAACAGTTCCATCAGGAATGTATACCTCACTGTGTCCACTGTTGGGACGATGATTGAGTTGAACAGTTCATCTTTTGGGATAGGTGGGGCATCCTTAAGCTGTTCCGACCAGGGAAGCCACACCCCCATCTCCTCCTTCACAAACTGATAGTCGTACACATCACCTTCAGGTGGGAAGAGTGCAGGGAATGGTTTCTTTGGTCCCTGACACTTTTCAAACATGTGGAATTTGTCCTTTGTGGCGTCAGAGAGAGGACCCTGGGAGATCTCTCGGATCAGGAAGCTGAACGCCTTACGGCCATCACTGCCAATGGTGGCTCCAACTGACCAAACAAGGCCAAAAAGAAATGTGCCCTAAAAATGATAACAGCAGTGACTACTGTGTACACACACATACATAGGCAGATATGGATGTCACAACGAAATACATTATACCACACACACAACACACACATGCACAAACCATCCAGTTAATGCAGACATGTAATATGCATACATACAATGCACTTGTATGTAAACATGGCCCAGTAAGACTACATCACCCAGTACCTAAGACCACAGAATTGTGTTTCATGTTCTTTTTAATTTTCTATGAAGATGCAGTCACTGCTCCCTAAAAATTTATTTTTATGTACTAAGAAAGGACTATCAACTCTAATCAGCTATATACTTTAACCTCCCCCCTCCTTGTGCTTTTCCTGGAAGGTCGCTGTCTTAGCCTCTGGTCCCCAGTCCCCTACCACCACTAGCCCCATACCATAATCCATGCATCCATCTGCTCTGGCCTCAGTCCTAACTGCTTGAATTTCTGCTCATCTTTGAACTCATGCAACATTGATTCATGAATATTCATAAGGGAACGGGCCAAGTTGGCATCCCCAGTGGGCGAGAGTTCCTTGTGTGTGTGTGTGTGTGTGTGTGTGTGTGTGTGTGTG
This sequence comes from Eunapius fragilis, assembly GCA_963681505.1. Classification (NCBI taxonomy): domain Eukaryota; kingdom Metazoa; phylum Porifera; class Demospongiae; order Spongillida; family Spongillidae; genus Eunapius; species Eunapius fragilis. Next base: position 10,054,498 of record OY811976.1, on the reverse strand, counting down.
TGTGTGTGAAGGTGAGAGTATTACAGTAAACATGAAGCATCTAAAACGGCCACCAGAATTACCTTGAATCCTGCCTTCTTGACAAAATCAAGGCAGCAGGGAAGGAATTGCTGGTATAGGACTGTGATGAGTTCCTTGTGCTCGGGTGCAAAGGTCTTTGGAAGGGTGTTAAGCCAAGACTTCATGAGGGGTTCCCAGCCCAACATGTGTGGTTCCATGTAGATCATACCACACCGAGATACCTGTTATGGGAGGAGGAAGGGGGAGATGTGTGTGGGTAAGATGGGTGGGTGTGCACGGGAAAACACTTACAGTTGCTGGTGAGGCTACCTCTAGGTCCATTGGCTCAAAGACAAGATTTGTAGTTGGAGATAGCTGAATGATCTCTCCACTCATCAGACATAGCTGTGGTGGGTTTTGATATTAATAAGGTTTTCAGTCACAATAAAGGACATACCCCCAGCGATCATTATTCAATTTTTTTTAAAAAGGTTATAAAAAATATGTATACAATGATAATGATAAAAAACAACCAATGCCACACCCCTCACTATGTACCACCCACATATAAGGTGACCTTGCAAGGAAGACTAAGCACACACATGCCACCATCAACAAGGATTCATATGCCATTCAAGAGAAGAGAGTGGTTAGAAGGACATCTGCCATGACCCCATTGTTATGATAGGGCATAGGGGAGGGGTTCACCCTCTCGCTAACATACCTTCTTGTTGTCATCCAACACAGTGTTCATGTTCTCTATCCAAATAGCATCCACTGGGCCGTCAAATATTAGCCATTTGCGATCTGGAGTCTGTTTGTTGTCATGAGACATTGTGTACGCGCAATAAAAAGCTTGTGATAACACTAGTGCATACATCCCAATATGCAATGTTTTCGCAGTGCATAACTCCTTTATACACAGTGATGGTGTGTGTGTGTGTGGGGGGGAGGGAGTTCATGGATCTTATAGTGTGTGTGCCCAACTGTTCTGTACATGTGTGTACATCAGTGCAACACTCACAGCTGCTGTAGCAAAGGCTCTGTAGCTGACTGCCAGCACCCCATCTGACCATTCATGGGACACTGGATCAAAGGAGCCATACAACTGACCCATAGTAATCGACTTTGGATTGATCACAGTTATTTGAACCTTATTTTCATCCATCAAGCCCTGAGAGAGAGAGAGAGAGAGAGAGAGAGAGAGAGAGAGAGAGAGAGAGAGAGAGAAAGAGAGAGAAAGAGAGAGAGAGAGAGAGAGAGAAAGAGAGAGAGAGAGAAAGAAAGAGAGAGAGAGAGAGAAAGAGAGAGAGAGAGAGAGAGAAAGAGAGAGAGAGAGAAAGAGAGAGAGAGAGAAAGAAAGAGAGAGAGAGAGAGAAAGAGAGAGAGAGAGAGAGAGAGAGAGAGAAAGAGAGAGAGAAAGAGAGAGAGAGAGAGAGAGATTAAGAGTGAACATGTAGTTATAAAACCACACTACCTTTTCACATATATCTCCAAGGGCACCTGCTAGTACCTTGTAGGCAGATGTCTTACCACCGAACGGCTCACCAACTATCATGAAGCCATGCCTCACAATCATCATCTCATATATCTGCAGGATCTTCTCCTGGAACACCTTAGGCACCTGAAGATTCATCTTTTCTCCATTCTCCTGGATGGCTGGTATCAGTACTGAGTAGTCAGGCACTGGCAGTTCTACTCCAGGGAACAGGTCTGATGTTATGCCAGCAAACAAAGGCAAATCGTGGGACAAAAATTTGGGCAAGTTGACATCTTTGATTGAACGTAACATGAGTATGTCTTCATTCTCATCAGGGTACTTGAGCTACAACATGAGAGATGTTACACATAGAATCTTATTGTAAGTAGGGACAATATAAAATTTGGAACACTAATTCTGGAACAGAGTTAGTGCTTGTTATGGATGGTAGGACTTAGGAACACTACACAGGCACTTCCAAATGTATCATGTTCCATCTACCATCCCAAAATAGTTGGCCCACAGTTTGGTTATGAAACTACTACCAAACAAAGAAAAATACTACAATAGTAAGTATATCCCATCAGCCATGTCTCAGCACTGTGCCCTCCCCCCCATAGGCTAACCTCTGGGACACTGTGCCCTTTCCCCCATAGGCTAACCTCTGGGACACTGTGCCCTTTCCCCCATAGGCTAACCTCTGGGACACTGTGCCCTTTCCCCCCCATAGGCTAACCTCTGGGACATATTGTGCCCCCCCCCTCCCCCCTCCCACCCCATAGCCTGGGGCACTGGGGTACTGGGGCGCTGTGCCCTCCCCCATAGGCTAACCTGAGCCCCCCCCCCCCATAGGCTAACCTCTGGGGCACTGTGCCCTTCCACCCCCCCCCCCCCCCCCCCCACCCCATAGCCTGGGGCACTGTGCCCTCCCCCTTAGGCTAACCTCTGGGACACTGTGCCCTTCCCCCTCATAGGCTAACCTTTAGGTTTCCTGCAGCAGTAAGAACAGACTTGACTGCCCTCATCCCATAGTCATAGTGGTGCTGTGAGGACAGCTGTTCAGAACACAAGCGATAGGTCGCCACAATCTTCACAGACAGCGGACGAGCATTCACAAATCCACACGAATACAGCACAATCTCTGATATCATTGCATAGTCTGGAACCATCATAGCCACGGTACGGAACAGAGCCTTGAGGTTGTCGGGAAGCTCAGAGCGGCCTGCATAGCCAGGGTTCATGGTGATGAAGACTGAGCAGGTGGGATCCAATCTGATCTCTGTGCCTTCAAAGAGAAGCGTGTTGGACCCTGAATTGATGCCCCTCTGGATGGTAAGGATCTGCTGGGCCACCACTGAGAGCACCTCCAGATCTATCCTGTTGAATTCATCAAAGCAGGACCACGCTCCACAGGATGCCAACCCTTTGAAGAACTTGCCCAAGGCAATGTAGTCCAGCCCATCAGAGCAGTTGAACACCACACACTAGCAAAACAATATATCTAATGTACAGAGACCACACCCAATGCACAGAGACCACACCCAATGCACAGGGACCACACCCAATGCACAGAGACCACACCTAATGCACAGAGACCACACCCAATGCACAGAGACCACACCCAATGCACAGGGACCACACCCAATGCACAGAGACCACACCCAATGCACAGAGACCACACCCAATGCACAGAGACCACACCTAATGCACAGAGACCACACCCAATGCACAGAGACCACACCCAATGCACAGGGACCACACCCAATGCACAGAGACCACACCCAATGCACAGAGACCACACCCAATGCACAGAGACCACACCCAATGCACAGAGACCACACCCAATGCACAGAGACCACACCCAATGCACAGGGACCACACCCAATGCACAGGGACCACACCCAATGCACAGGGACCACACCCAATGCACAGGGATCACACTCAATGCACAGGGACCACACACAATGCACAGAGACCACACCCAATGCACAGAGACCACACCTAATGCACAGAGACCACACCCAATGCACAGAGACCACACCCAATGCACAGAGACCACACCCAATGCACAGGGACCACACCCAATGCACAGAGACCACACCCAATGCACAGAGACCACACCCAATGCACAGGGACCACACCCAATGCACAGGGACCACACCCAATGCACAGAGACCACACCCAATGCACAGAGACTATATCCAAATCCCATAGACCATACAATTTAAGGATTTTGATCTCAGATTAATAATTTAGTTACTTAACCTGTATGTTTAAAATTTGACCAAATGCAGAGGGCTTTAACTACTCATGGTGGTATGGGTTAGCAGTAGAAAATGGACCAATCAATCACACACAGAACATCTGGGTGTGCATCATGGTACAAACATAGATGTGAATATTGAATGTGATTTTATGCTTGGCCAATATGATTTTTTGGGGTGGGTGGGAGGGGGGGGTGCTTAAACACAACAAACTTCCTAGAATAATTACATTTCATTGGTAAAAACTAACATTCAGTTTATGTCTTAGCAAATACCTATAATGTTGCTGTGTTTTTTGTTTGGGGAGGGTGGAGGAGGTTGTATGTTGCAGATTTTATCAACAAGATGTACCCCCCCCCCCCCCCCAGGGCTATGGGTGGGATCCAGTACAAATGGATTTCTAATTGTAAACATGTTACAGGAGAATGGCTGAGTAGGTCAGTTAACTGTTTGCTACATCCACATATCAGCCATCCACACATCAGCTATCACACTCACATATGCACACATCAGCTATTACACTCACATATGCACACATCAGCTATCACACTCACATATGCACACATTAGCTATCACACTCACATATGCACACATCAGCTATCACTCACATATGCACACATTAGCTATCACACTCACATATGCACACATCAGCTATCACACACATATGCACACAGCTATCACACTCACATGCACACATCAGTTGTCACACTCACATGCACACATCACACTCACATGCACACATGTATAAAATACGTATAAATACAAATGGGTGGAAACAAAAGTTCATTGAATTATGTGTAGTGATTTGGCTTCAGCAAACCCCACCTTCTATCCCAGGGGGGTAGGGAATACCCTCTGGCAAGAAGGTGCATGTGGTATTGGGCAGCTATAACATATAGGTCTGGGTACCTGTTTGGCTACTGCTTTGGCAAGATCTTTGACTGTCTCTGTTTTTCCTGTACCAGCAGGACCCTCAGGGGCTCCCCCCAGGTGCAAATGCAGTGCTCCAAATAGTGTACGGTAGCATCTGCATTAACAAAGATACCAACACAGATCACACACACACACACACACACACACACACACACACACACACACACACACACACACACACACATACATACACATGCACACATACACACACATGCACACACACATGCACATACACACACATGCACACACCTGTCTGTCAGTGGGGTGATAACAAGTCGACTAGAATTGCCAAGATATTCATAGCCATAGGCCAACTTGGAGTTGATCATCCTTGTCATCATGTTTTCCTCTTCCCAGTAGTACCGCAGTTGACTAAGCCACTGGAAGTCTGTCTCACTAGTCACATCTGAAGGTTGAAACAGCACCCCATGTCTGAATGATACCTTCCTTCTCCCCCCCCCCCCCCCTTCACACCCCATGACTCACTTTCCTTCACTAGGATAGCCAGAACATCTCTTGCATGTACATCCAGCACGACCAGTGCTCCCAGTGTGGTTCTGTTCTGTTTGTTCAGCTTACCTCTCACCATCTTCACTATGTCATCAATCTGGGTATTGTTCAGCTCCAAGTACTGTTTGAGGGCCTCTGGGCCCTTCCTGATGGACTCGTGCACATATGTAGTCCAAAATGTCTGAGAAACACACAGTACGGCTTGCCCGGGCCAAGAGATGACCCAGTCTGTCCTCTTGGTGGCTGCATACACCTTCATAGAGTCTTCAATGACCTTGTGAAGACTTCTTATCATCACTCCTTCCAGCTCAACCAACCACTTCTCCACCTGTCCCCTTGCCTTCGAGGTGGACACAATTTCGATGAGAGGTACAACCTGTGAGCAGTGAACCAAATTGGTATCAGTGTGTTCATCTAATCACACTCCTCACCAATGTCTCCTCATGTCTCTATAATCTGGTCACCTCACCATCAACACATGTTTATTGTCCCTATCACTTGTCTCATCTCTCTTTGTCCCCCATCTCCACACACACAGGGCACACATCCTAGTGTTATCTCCCCCATCAGGCGCCTCTCACATTGGTCAGGTTGGATAACCCTAGCCCCTAGCCCCTTCACACTGTTCCAAGACTTTTACTTTTTACTACTTTTACGTATTGCCTCTTGTCACTTCATAGCTTCACTCCCACCTACCAGACTCCCTCACATCCCCACCTCCCTTCCTACACCTCCCACCTCCACATTTACCTCTCCTTCAGAGCTCTTCATGTGGCTGATATCAAGGTCTTTGGAGAACTCCAATGATGCAATCCCTTCAAAGCACTTCTTCAGGTGAGGCTGAACACTGCAAAATCACACACACTTGCTAACATATGCACACAAACATACACCCATATACACATGCACACACACACACACCACACATATACACATGCACACCACATGCACACACTGCATTCCTATACAGAAGTTTGCAAGTGGGAACAGCAGGATGTGTGTGCAAAATGTGGTCTACACACAGCACGTGTGCCAGTACCATTAATCATATGTACCAGGACCAGCCAGTTCTAGAGTTACTGAAAATGTGTTATTACATGACAGGTTTCTATGAGCACTGCACTTGCATGCACTGAAGTGTTAATTGCCAGCCACACACACACACTCACACACACCCCTCCTCCTCCTGGCTACATGCACACACACTTCACTCTCCAACACTGTACCGAGTTGGATCCTTAGTCTCAGATAGTATCTCAAGGAGTTCATCGTTGGAGAGGAAGAAGAACCGAGGGAAGTACAGCCTTTTCTTCTCCAAGTATTCATTAAGTCCCTGAGCAAGGTGGGTGTGGTCAGAACTACACCTGAACTAGGGTCCACGCACCTTTAGAATCAGTTCTAGGAGTTCATTTGACTTCTTCAGTCTCTCCAACATCTTGTCGATGGTGATGACCACCAAAGCATTCCTGTTCTGTAACATCCAGAGAAGGGAACAATCAAATGGATGCAGACAGAAGGGGAACAGGAGAGCTCAAATGGATGCAGAGAAGGGGAACAGGAGAGCTCATATGGATGCAGAGAGAAGGGGAACAGGAGAGCTCATGTGGATGCAAAGAAAAGGGGAACAGGAGAGCTCAAATGGATGCAGAGAAGGGGAACAGGAAAGCTCATATGGATGCAGAGAAGGGGAACAGGAGAGCTTAAATGGATGCAGAGAGAAGGGGAACAGGAGAGCTCAAATGGATGCAGAGAAGGGGAACAGGAGAGCTCAAATGGATGCAGAGAGAAGGGGAACAGGAGAGCTCAAATGGATGCAGAGAAGGGGAACAGGAGAGCTCAAATGGATGCAGAGAAGGGGAACAGGAGAGCTTAAATGGATGCAGAGAAGGGGAACAGGAGAGCTCATATGGATGCAGAGAGAAGGGGAACAGGAGAGCTCAAATGGATGCAGAGAAGGGGAACAGGAGAGCTCAAATGGATGCAGAGAAGGGGAACAGGAGAGCTTAAATGGATGCAGAGAAGGGGAACAGGAGAGCTCAAATGGATGCAGAGAGAAGGGAACAGGAGAGCTCAAATGGATGCAGAGAGAAGGGGAACAGGAGAGCTCATATGGATGCAGAGAGAAGGGGAACAGGAGAGCTCAAATGGATGCAGAGAGAAGGGGAACAGGAGAGCTCATATGGATGCAGAGAGAAGGGGAACAGGAGAGCTCAAATGGATGCAGAGAAGGGGAACAGGAGAGCTCATATGGATGCAGAGAAGGGGAACAGGAGAGCTCATATGGATGCAGAGAAGGGGAACAGGAGAGCTTAAATGGATGCAGAGAAGGGGAACAGGAGAGCTCAAATGGATGCAGAGAAGGGGAACAGGAGAGCTCAAATGGATGCAGAGAAGGGGAACAGGAGAGCTCAAATGGATGCAGAGAAGGGGAACAGGAGAGCTCAAATGGATGCAGAGAGAAGGGAACAGGAGAGCTCAAATGGATGCAGAGAGAAGGGGAACAGGAGAGCTCATATGGATGCAGAGAGAAGGGGAACAGGAGAGCTCAAATGGATGCAGAGAAGGGGAACAGGAGAGCTCATATGGATGCAGAGAAGGGGAACAGGAGAGCTCATATGGATGCAGAGAAGGGGAACAGGAGAGCTCAAATGGATGCAGAGAAGGGGAACAGGAGAGCTCATATGGATGCAGAGAAGGGGAATAGGAGAGCTCATATGGATGCAGAGAGAAGGGGAATAGAACAGATCTCATCATCACCCTCCTATCAATACAACCTTTTAACCCCAACTTGTCTACATTAAGACATATCAACAATGTCAGCAATCAAAAATAGTCAGGGCTATCAAAAAGTGGAGGTTAGTGTGCACTCACCAATTCTGCAGCTTTAATGATGTCTCTCCATGTCTTGTCCACTGTAGTAAACCTCCTACCCTCTTCTGGCATCTGGGCCATGATGTCTGGTGAGCTAAAGATGGGCTCCAAATAGAGCCAGGTGGCTTGCACCTTCAACCACTCATCTAAAATCTCTTGGACAGTCAATAATTTTTTTTCCCAATCCCTGTGTGGGGGGTGGAAAACACACAGCTACCAATATAGCATTAGCTAAGAATAGTGTTTGCAAATATTAAATGAAACTGAAATGTACATGATTCTGTTTTTTAATGAAAACTTTGGGCAAAGGGGTGTATCCATCTGTTAAGCTTGTTATTTTGTATGCACAACACTAACAGATGCTTAATAATTATGGCATCCAGGATAACATGAAAACCATGCATGTATGTACATGTATCTGGCACCAAGTATAAGTAGAATAAGGCAGAATAAGACATACTTGATTTCAGCATCAAATGGCTTTATGAATGGAGACCCCATCATTGTCTGGGTCTTAACAATGTGATCATCAAGAAGGTTCTGTACATCATCAATTCCCGAAAGAATCTTTGTTCCTGTCTCTCGATACACAATTAGATTGAATTCAATCTATCCGGTAGAACACAAGAGGCCAGAATGTTAAATATAATCGAGGTAAAGCTAGCAGCCTGTGATGATTGCATGTGACTTACAGCATCCCACTCATGAATCATCTTCTCCATAGCCTTCTCCAGGGAGTACTCTTTGCTGGCACTCTCACTGATGGTCTCAAACTTCTCCAGAAATGACTCCAGATTCATCTCCACATACTTACGAAGGTTTGCATCTTCCACAGGTCTAAGGTCCTGCCCCGCTATGCTGCTCATCTTCTCCCAGTGTCTCTCCCGCAGACCAGGGTTAAACAGAGCGGACACAAGTGGGAGGTGTAGTTTGAAGTCTTCTACACGGGTCTTGACCTATGTTGGTGAGGTGGGGAAAGTGAAGAGATGTAGTGTCAGGGGAATTAGTGGGAGATGGAGTGGTGATGGTGGTGATGATGTCCTTGCCAAATACAGCACCTAACATGGAACACACTTGCCTTGGTGGCCATCTGCAATGGGTTAGGACTGTCTGTGAACCCTTTCTGCAGTTTGTAGAGTGTCCTCCATATTGTTCCTGTGTCATTCTCCACCTGGTCTGGGTCCACTCCTGACATGGGACCCTCCATCCATGCACTGTGCCATGACAAACCATATCTTCATGCACACACATGCACAAACACACACATACATCCACGCACACATACATGCACACACCATGCACACACACACATACATGCACACACATGCAACACTCAGGTACTTACTTGTGCTTCTCCTCAAACTCCACAATAGTCTCATACAGCTTAAGGAAGGGTGACAATGTGTTCACAAGCTTTGTTCTATGAGGGTATTGGGTTCGCTCCCACTCAAATGCATCCTCCTCAACATTGAACCCTTCAATCTTCTCTGCTGCCTCCTCCAGTCGCTTCTGCAAGGCCTGAGCCTTCTTGCAGTAGCGATGGACGTCTTCTATGTCACCAAACGTATCAAACTCTTGCAGCTGCTTTTCATAGCCCTCCAGCTCTGATACAAATCTTTCTCTTCGTAGCTGAAACATGATGGGATGTATGCATGAGTAGTGTGAAGGCACGAGAGATGTCCCTCTATGGCCAGCTACACAAGAGATGTCCCTCTATGGCCAGCTACACAAGAGATGTCCCTCTATGGCCAGCTACACAAGAGATGTCCCTCTATGGCCAGCTACACAAGAGATGTCCCTCTATGGCCAGCTACACAAGAGATGTCCCTCTATGGCCAGCTACACAAGAGATGTCCCTCTATGGCCAGCTACACAAGAGATGTCCCTCTATGGCCAGCTACACAAGAGATGTCCCTCTATGGCCAGCTACACAAGAGATGTCCCTCTATGGCCAGCTACACAAGAGATGTCCCTCTATGGCCAGCTACACAAGAGATGTCCCTCTATGGCCAGCTACACAAGAGATGTCCCTCTATGGCCAGCTACACAAGAGATGTCACTCTATGGCCAGCTACACAAGAGATGTCCCTCTATGGCCAGCTACACAAGAGATGTCCCTCTATGGCCAGCTACACAAGAGATGTCCCTCTATGGCCAGCTACACAAGAGATGTCACTCTATGGCCAAACTACATAAGAGATGTCCCTCTATGGCCAGCTACACAAGAGATGTCCCTCTATGGCCAGCTACACAAGAGATGTCACTCTATGGCCAAACTACATAAGAGATGTCCCTCTATGGCCAGCTACATGCTGATCAGTCTCAGTGGTGCAAAATAATTTAGAGATGGAAGATCAGTAGAAACAAAAGATGAAATTTAGGAAACTAAAATTTAACATGAGACAATTGGAGGGGTTACACATTCAGGCTGCTGTCAATGGGATATATATAACACTGGCACCAGGGTCCTGTGGTAGTACATGTACATGTCTTTTTGTGTACCCACCATATGAATAATAATCCACAAAAAAGATACAGATGTGTCATGATACTGTCATTGTCTCATGCACCAGTGAGGTCACACAAGGGCACCTTCAACGTGTACACATGCACACACACACACACATACACACACATACATACATACACATACACATACACACAACACACATACACACACATACACACACATACACACACATACACACACAACACACACATACACATACACGCATACATACACATACACACACATACACACATACACATACCCAACACACAAATACACATACACATACACACATACACACATGCACACATACACATACACATGCACACACACAACAACACACACATACACATACATACACACACATACACACACACACACACACACACACACACACACACACACACACACACACACACACCTTGAGGGCATCCTCGGCCTCCCTCCTGGACCTGGTGATAAGCTCCCTGTGCTCCTCCAGCACAGAGGGGATGCGTTGCAGCCACTGGAAGGTCTCATTGTTCAACCTCATCTCAGAGTGGGTTAGGGTGGAGTAGGAGATAAGGAACTCCATGCGTCTCCTGGCCTGCTCCATCAAGTCATCCAATACAGGGAGGTCCTTCTTCTCTGCCTGCTCCACAAAGGCCTTCAGCTCCATGAGGTGGCTAGTACTGGTAGGCGTGGTCAAAGCCTTGTCTGCTATTGTCTCATATTCCTTCCTGATCCTGGAATTGAAAAGGTTAAGAGAGGTAATTGGTACTGATCTGTATTAAAGTTGTGAATGACAGATATGTTACACATTGAGGATGTACAGATAAAAAGGCACAGGATATGCTAATGAGTCACGCGCACGTGGGGTCATTTACAGTTGGTTTTGCTTCTGGTTATCCTGGGCCATCCTATTCAGCAGCTGCACACATATGGCTTCGGCTTTTTTTGCCAGCGCGTTTTTAAGGTCCGTGCAGTGAAGTTCGAATAGTCCCAGAGGGACGAGCTGTGGGGGGAAAGAGGTGGGGGAGCTAAACTTGCTGGGGGCATTGCAGCAGACGGAAGTCTTATCGCCAAATCAGTTGATTATAAGTAACACTTTATTCATTATCATTATCATATAATCGATTGTAACATGTATTTACAGTTTCAAGCCAACCTTTTCTACTTCATATTGAATCTCTGCCAGCGTTTCCTTATACCGCAGCACCTGTTTCTCATAGTCTGAGAAGGTGTGCCCCTCCTCCTGGAGGAACTTCTCAACATCAGACTCCGCCTCTTTGTTGATCAGTGGTTTGTACTTATCAAACTGTTTGATGTACTCCTTGGGTGTGTGTATGGCTGCACCAAGCATCCCTCGCAACTGTAGAGAGGGGGGAGGAGGGAGGGAGGGAGGGGGAGGGAGAGGGAGAGAGGGAGGGGATGGAGGATGGAAGAGAGGGAGAGATTGGGGAATGGTGACAGCCAGTGAGAGGGAAGATGGGGGTTAAACAGCCAGCACATCTGTGATTCTGTCCATGCTTACCTTTTCTTTGGCGTTTTCAAGTACCAGTGGATCAATCACTGGTTTCAGATTGGGTTTTGGATGTGTTCCCTCAGTGGAATAAAGCTTTGTCTCCACTCTGGGGACAGAACTAACCGCGTCTAACATTTTGTCCAACACACCAAGCACTCCTGACTGGAAGATATCGTTTACATGACTTCACAGAGCATCTGACCAATGCACTTACCTCAAATAGTTGCAAGTTGGGTTCAAACTCCATGCTGGAATTCAACACCACCACATTCAGCTGAAACCCACGGAATACTCCAAGCGGTGACTTGGTTACATCAGGGCAGAACACCTCCACGTAGTCCTGTATGCTCTCCAGGGCCAAGCTCCTTAGCTGGGCTGACATCAAGACAGACACACAGTTGAAGAAGCCGTCCAAGTGATTCAATGGAATCTGCTTCTTCTTGTTACCATGGTAGAATATATTCTGCACCTCAGGGAACCACCTAGAAGGGCTTGACCTGATACCTCCTTCTCAATAGTAATACACATGACGTACTTTTTCAGAAGTAACATCCGAACACTTTCAATATCCTTCATCACTGCGCTCTGGTAGGCTGATAGATCCATCACATTTGGGTGCGTGAGCAACATAACTGGATTGACAAGTCGCACTTTTGCATAGTCTCTGTGCCATAGGTTCAGCACTTGGCTCAGTGTTGGGTTTGTCACAAACAGCCTCTCTTGAAGAGATAAAAAGGCCATATGCACACTCTTAGCCCATGGTTTAGGAACAATGTCCAATCTAAGGAAACATTATTCATAACCACTTGACACCACATCTCAACAAGGTGCTTACTCCTGCTTGTATGGAGGCTTTTCCACAACAACGTCTGTTTCCTTCTGCCTGGGATCCTTGAGGACAAAGTCAACTGAAGGATGTAAAAGATGTAGTTATTAAAAACCATTTACAAAAATTAAGCATATTCAATACCAATGGACTTCTTGACACCAAGGGCATAATCCTCTCTCATTTCATCAGACAGTTTATCAATACTGGTTACCCAGGCATCTTTGAGGTGCACTGGGATTAAGGCAAGGACATGGTCCAACCATGAGACCTCCAGTGGAGCCACATGGTCTGTGTCAATGCCATTGTTTATGTAATAGAGATATCTCTGGTGAAGGGAGGTGTGGTCAAAATTTAGAAAGGTGCCGGAAGACATATTGAGGAGAGTGGAAGGAGAAAAGAATGAGAGGGTTAACATGAGCAGAAGACATTGAAAATAAGTGTTAATATATACTAATCAGCTAGTTATCAATTCCCTCACACTCACCAATATGTCCTTCTCAGCATTGGTTGGAGAAGTCAATGCTACTGGCCTTTCTTCCATTGGCTCCTCTTCCCCAGCATTGTCACTATTCCTGCACAAGAGATAAAATACCATTGACAACTTATAAGTTAAAACCATTACAACTGTACAGAGTTTTGCTTACAGTAGAATGCTCACAAGGGTGCTTCTGAACTGTTCTCTGTCTTTTCGAGGCTGTGAAGTTGAAGGCCCCGAACTGCCTTTCTTGGAAGGGGGACCACTGGAGGCAGCCCATGTTTTGCTGCGAAATCGCTTCTGACCTCTTTCACCCCCTTTAAAAAACATACAATGAATGTACTTAAAAAAAACTCCTGCAAAACGAATCGTGTTGTATGTGTGAGATGGTACTAAAAGTTTATTGCACGGTGTGTGCGATTTAGGTGCGTGCGGTCACCAGGTAGCTTACCCGTGTCTGGTCTTTTCGCGCCCCTCGAAAGTGGTTTGTCCGTTGGCAGGGGTGGGGCTGGGATGACATCTTTACCAGCAGAGGGCGGCTCAGAAAATAGTTTAAACGAGGGGGTGGCCTGTTGCCATGACGGCTTGGTGCGATGCTGCCGTGGCGAAGAAGAAAAGTAATAAAAATATAAATAAAACCCCAACCCAACAGCTCCTGCAGACTATAACCCAAAGGGGGTGGAGCAAGGCAGTTTATTTAATGCTACTGCAGACTTACAGTAGGCAGTTGCGGAAGAAACTTCACCGGGTCCTCCCGCTTGCCGCGGCGGGTTGCTACCAAAGACCGCTACAAATTTCAAACATAGTTTTGAATATTGCGCTGTGACATTTTATTTCCTGCCCAACAAATCGTACCTCCACATCCATTGTGTGGCGCTCTCTGTTGCAAAAAGGCACGTTAAAAAAAAGGTTAGTGGTTTATTTGCGCGGAACGGTAAGCCATAGTTTGTAGTCATGGAAACGCAGAGACGCATGTGATAGTCACGTGCGCACCTCGTGTCGTTATACTTGTTGTGTTGAATGGTTATACGTTTATTTCGTATTACACTTACGAGAAATTTTAGATCATATAGCAGCTTCCGATCGGTCACGTATAAAAGAAAGATGCCGCCAAAGAAGAAGGAAGAGGAAGAAGCAACAGTGCTGCTAGGACGGTTTGGAACATCTCTGAAGTGCGGTATTGTTGGGCTTCCTAATGTAGGGTATGTGCGATAGTGATGGGCACACTGAAGGTGATTTCACTGTGCAATAACATCGTGTTGTAGCAAGTCCACATTCTTCAACGTGTTGACAAAGTCTGCAGCCCCCGCCGAAAATTTCCCATTCTGCACTATAGACCCCAATGAAAGTGAGGCACGGCTGCTAGACCCCCCGGGGGGGAGGGGCCCCTGAGGTATTCGGTTTCTATATGCACAGGTCGTGTTGCGGTCCCCGACGAAAGATTCGACTACTTGTGCGAACATTGGAAACCAGCCAGCATTGTTCCTGCCTATCTGCACGTGGTGGACATTGCTGGTCTGGTCAAGGGAGCTCACGAAGGAAAGGTGCGTGGGCGTGGCTGAAGACGTTGTGTGTTGCAATACATATATCTCTCCTCCCTCCTCTATCAGGGTCTTGGAAATGCCTTCCTCTCACACATCAGTGCCTGTGATGCACTGTTTCATGTTGTTAGTGAGTCAACATAACACTGGCTTATTTCTGGTTGCACCTAATACGACACGTTTTCAGGGTCATTTGATGATGATGATGTAACACATGTGGAGGGAGATGTCAACCCTGTAAGGGACCTTGAGATCATCCATGACGAACTCCGCCTCAGAGACCTTCAGTACTTGGCAAAGACCTTGGTATCTACGGCAACAATGTACTGCCAGCAACACCTTTGCATTATGTCTCTATGACGCAGGGCACATTGGAAAAGACCAGCACCCGAGGGGGGAACAAGAAAGACAAACCTGAATTTGTAAGGATGACAAGGAGGATTCTTGTTACACTTAATCCCTTGTAAAACCATCAGGACATACTATCTAAAGTGTCAACCTTCCTTACTGAAGAGAAAAAAGATGTTCGATTTGGCCAGTGGACAGCAGCTGAGGTGATAATTATGTGGGGTGTGGCTTACTGTATACACCTCCCCCTTTCCCACTTCTCCTAGATTGAAGTGCTTAATAAGCACCTGTTCCTGACAGCCAAGCCAATAATGTACCTGGTTAACCTATCTGAGAAGGATTACATCAGAAAGAAGAATAAGTGGTAAGTCAGGAGGGGAGGGTATTGTGTATGCGGTTGTGTGGGGAGGAGCAGTGGGAGGAGTTTAGGGGTCATTGCTGTGTGAGGCCATGTTTTTACCATAGCTGACACACAGGCTTGCAAAGATCAAGGAGTGGGTGGAGTTGCGTGATCCCCAGGCCGTTGTGATCCCATTCAGTGGTGCTCTAGAACTGAAGGTGTGTTTGTGTGTGTGTGTGTATGTTTGATGATTGCTGTGCTTCACCGCGTACCACATAGCTGGCAGACATGCCTTCCGATGAGGCCCATCGCTACTGTGAAGAAAATAAGACACAAAGGTGAGCAAAGGGTTAATGGTGATCACAGGTGTGAGCATGTGGGAGGAGGAAGGGGGCAGCTAAGATGAAGGTTATTTCAATGTTGGTCCTCTCCTATGTTATGGCAGTGCTCTTCCAAAGATCATCACTAATGGATACAAGGCTCTCAACTTGCAGTACTTCTTCACGGCAGGAGAGGATGAGGTCAAAGCGTGGACCATCCAGGCAGGTCTTTCGTATCTCCTGTGTTCATTGTGACCACCACATTGCCGCACAGAAAGGGACTAAGGCACCTCAGGCTGCTGGGAAGATTCATACAGACTTTGAGAATGGATTCATCATGGCAGAGGTGGGTGTGGCCCCACCTGAACTTTTTTAAATTTGATGCCTTACATCATCATATGTACAGGTGATGAAATTTGATGATTTCAAAGAACATGGCTCTGAAGGTGAAGTAAAGGTGTGTTATTAATTGCTTAACCACACCTAGTTTATTAATTGCTTAACCACACTTAGTTTATTAATTGCTTAGCCACACCTAGTGGATTGTTTTGTCACCTCAAGTACCTTGCCACACCTGGAAAGAGGGGGGGGGGGGGCCCTCATGGATTATGGCTGTGCATGATAGTGGTTATTGCCACTGAAGTTAAATGTGCATATGCATAATTCATTCATATGGTTATGGCAGTGGTTATAGTTTGTGGTAAGGGCTGGAATTTGATTTGCTTGAATGATCATTGTAGTTCATTTTAAATTCATTTCCTATTCCTCTTGGGTATGGGTTCAGTATATTTGTAACTTGGCCCATGTTGCAGGCTAATGGCAAGTACAGACAGCAGGGGAGGAACTACACTGTAGAAGATGGTGACATCATACTCTTCAAGTTCAATGCTGGTGCGGGCCTCTCGGGCGGCGGAAAGAAGAAGTAGTTAGCTTTGAACCCGCGTGGACACCCGCGTCTTTTCTTTAGCATATCAATTGTAAGATTTTAACATGGTTAGTAAAACCACAATCGATCCAAATGATTAATACTGCCCCACCCCTTCAATTAACAACATAGATATTGATATGATGTTGGTCAAAAAAAAAAAAAGATAAATACAGCAAATTTAGAATAGGGGGGGGAATAAGTGATAGCACTTGAACAGAAAAATGTAACTGATGTGGCTGCTCTTATAATATGACAAATCGGTGTTCCTAAATTATGGGATTGAAAGTGTTGAAAAAAAAAAAAACATGGTATGCGGGTGAAAATAGAAAAGTGATACACCTGCAAAAGCAATGAGTTTGAAGCGTTAAATCCATGGGCCGCCATCAAGTGATACATAGAGGTCATCATTGCACGATGCCTCGCTAGCGGGAGAAGCCATTGAGCCATCTTCGCTGCACTCGTCGCAGTCATCTCCGCCACCGTCTGGTAAACCATTACATTCCACCCTACTTTCGCTGGTTATGTCTTTCGCGCCTTTCTGGTGGGTTTTGATGTGCTTGCTGAGATGGTCGCTGCGCATAAAGCGTTTCGAGCACTCTGCACAGACAAATCGCTTCTCGCCCGTGTGTGTTCGCAAGTGCCGCTGCAACTCATCGGAGCGGGTGAACCGTTTTCCACAGTAAAGCCAGGTGCAATGGAACGGCCGCTCTCCCGTATGCCAGCGGAGGTGCGCACGTAGGTGAGACGTCTTCCCGTATATCTTCCCACAGTTCGGGTAGTGGCATATGTGTTGCTTTTTTTTTGAAGTGCCATCCATGTTGGATTTTAAGTTAACGCCACTTTGACAGTTGGGACACGTGCAAGCAACACGTCGTAGTCTTCGGATCCCCTGGTCCGCATGGTCGTAATATTGTAGCGCGTCTGCAGGCACACTCCAGACCTCCGAATGCGCAAGCTGTGACGTAACTTCGCTCCCAGAATACAGAGGCAGGCTGCCGTCTTGCGTGGGGCAAACTAGCGGAGCCACTGGGTCTCCCGCAACCGCTTTAAAGTTGCTCGGGCAAGAGTGCGCGCCGGCTTGTCTGCTTTGCAGAAGCGGTGTAGCGGACCATCCTGTGCGTCCAGCGTTCCACCAAGTAGAATCGTCTGCGTTGCAGGCACACGGCGCCGGTTCCGGCGAGGAAGGAGGCTCGGTTTTAGGAACAGCAAATTGTGAATGCACGTTAACGTTCCCCATGTTGCCATCAACCATACATGGAGGTAGCTGGGAGCTGCCGAAAACGGCACCTTCGCAGTAACTATATGGCACTAGCGTCATGCCAGGAATCGTGTTCGTTTCGCTGCAATCGTTGGTGGCGTAACCAATGTGGCTGAGCTCCCGGGTCCTCCCGTTACACACTTCGCGCGCTGGAATCAGTGCGGGGAGTTGAACGCTCGGTAAAATTTTCAAAAGCACAGGGGGCTCGTGGGTGAGCCTCTGACTGGCTCTGGTTGGGTCGTAAGTAACGCAACCGATCGGTCTGAGCGAGGGCTCCACGTACCATTCGCTCATTCCGTGCGAAAGCCTAACACCGTTGTCCGTCAGCGGGGTTTGTGCAAAATAAGTCAGCTGGTCCGACGATGGCGCTCCATTCTGCAAAATTAAAATTTGCTGTCTGAATGACACACAAATCTAGGCTTGTAGCTACAAAGCCTCAACAAAAGATGCGTATACGCGCGAAGTTACGAAACAAACGAACGGTATATTTAAAGAGCTAATATTTTTAACACACGCTTTGTACTTACAAAGGCAGAAATATCGCCATAATAGCTATCCTTTGCTAGCGATGTCATGGTCCGTTGAGACTATTCCTTCGTCCCTCCAGAAAAAAAAAGTTAAATGAATACACATCATCGCGCAGGCTTTTCATACACCGTATCTCGTGACGTAACTAATAATGTGATCAATTTTCATTTGTTCGAAAGAAAATATAATTATATACATAAATTAAAAAGAAAAGAAAAAACGAAGGCAACAAAAGTAGTCAGCCCGAATCTATGAGGTTGAAGAACACTCGTCCTGAGGTGTGCTGGAACAGGGCAATAGTGCTACACATTAAACTAAAAAGAATTACAGTGAAACAGGCAAGTTTCCAATTATAGTGCACCAGAAACTAGGGGGGGTGTGTGGTTGGTGGTGGAGGAGAGAGTGAAAAAGCAACAGCTGTAGAATCCCTATGACAACATTATTGCGTCAATGTATCAACTTCATGCTGCCGAGCACGCACTTCAAGCTGATTTAGAATTCCCTGTACCTCCTCACTTGCTTGGGCTTCCACTATGTCCTGCTCTGAAACAGTTAACCCGTTCTGCTGCCCTTGGCTCGAGACCATGACAGTGGTTGAACCATCCATGATGATTGAATCATCCGTGGAATCCTGGCTCATCAGAGATGCTGCCTGTACTACAGTAGTACCATCTGGCTTCGACAGTTCATCGGACGTGTGCAGAATCAACGCACCCTGATCTAGCCGATCCATGCCGTCCTGAAGGTACCCTCCACTGTCAGATTTCCGGGGGGACTTTTCCTTGCTATGGATTTTCATGTGTTTAGATAGATGATCGCTACGCATGAATTTCTTATCGCAATACTTGCACTGGAAGTTTTTCTCTCCTGTGTGTGTCTTAACATGACGGTGCAGCTCGTCCGAACGGGTAAATTTTCTGTCGCAGAGGGGCCAGTTACAAATGTACGGTTTCTCTCCAGTGTGGGTGCGCAGATGGGCCTTGAGGTGAGATGTCTTGCCGTAGACCTTACCGCAGCTCTGGTAATGGCAGATGTGAGTGCGTCGTTTTGGGCGCTCGCCGCTCTTCTGGATCTCCGTGCAGTTGGGGCAGACACAGTTGGAACGCTTGGTGGTCTGGCGGGTGTTCGGCGGGGTGAACACGTTGACAGACACGATGGGCGTGGTCGGTTGCCCGCCCTGAGCAGCCACCGGGGTGACACGGAGCTGCTGGTTGAGGTTAAGCAGAGTCTGGAGCTGTGCCATGCTGAGTGGTATGGGGATCCCATGTAGGGGCTGTCCAGACATCGTGTTCACTATAGTGGTGGTGGCCGAGGGAGAGGCTAGCGTCTCGTTGTAACCCTCTGAACCCTCCCTGGAGCTCTCGTCGTCTTGCTTTGGCAGTGACTGCGTTAGGAAGGCAAGGGAACCGAGAGAGCTGAGGGAGCCAAGGGAACCAAGGCTGGAGAGGTTGATGGGGATGGGGATGCTGTTCCCTCCGCCCCCGCTGACTGGTACCATCATGGGCAGTGTGCCCTGTCCTCCGAGCTGGATCTGAAAAGTGGTGGTGGTAGCCGGTAAGGGGCTAGCCACGGGCGATCCGTCGTTACTGGAGGTGTCCGAGTCCTGGCTGATAACTACCTCTTCGGATACCTGCGGGGAACTGGTCGGGACAAATATGGTTTGTTCCACGAGAGTACAACCGTCTTCGGGTGACTTTGGGGATTCCACCGATGACTGGCTACTTGTTGCACCTGTCCCCCCGCCGCTGTGAGTTGCCCTCTGCTTCTTGTCCCCAAGCTTGTCCATAGCTGAAGGAACGGGGGGAGAAGATGGGTAATAATCTCATATATATTCCCCGCCCCGCCACTACACATGGTTGGTGGGCTTTTATCGGATCGTGGTACGTGCAACTGGTAAGCGCGCGCACAACCTCACAAAAATATGGCTGGAACGATAATGCTCAACTTCCGAGAAAATGATTCCCCTCCTCCCTCCCCCATGGTATTAATCTTTTTAATCTACGAAGTTTTTTAGAAGTAAGTTGTGGTTTTAGTTGCCCCAGAGACTTCCGGCTGCGCCATTAATGACCACTAAACCCGGACGTAAAACGCGGGCACTTGGAAAGTAACAAGGGAGTAAACAAATCTGTCTCCACCTTCTGCCCTCACCTTTTGAGATCCTGACACGAGACTTTACCAAGGGGTGTGACTGAAAAGGCGATGGCTACCCCGCCCTAAGCACTTGCTCAAGGAAGTGACGCTCCGTTAAAATAAAATAAAAAAATACAATCACGCGATGGAGCACGTGACAGATCACGTGCAGGCACGATGCACGCAAAGCTTTAATTATTAAGTGATTTGTGGTGTTGCCTGGTTACGAGTTAACAATCTTCGTCTCCATTGAACGAGGTACGCGAGGCAGTTTGGACGGGTCAAATATTTCTACAAGTTTCTGGATGACGCCGCTGTTCTTTGAGGAGACCTTTTTATTTGCGTAGTGATGAAGCTTGATTTGCTGTGGCTGGCGGCTTAGCAGGTTAAGCTGCTTGATCCGTTCTTCAAACACCTTCCTTGTATCATCTGTCTTTCCAAGGATACTGAAGGGGTGATGTTATATCAGTGTGCAGAGAAAAAAGAGAGAGACAATTTGATCACCTTGGTGGAGGGTCCCTGTGACCGCACAGCTGTGCAGTCTGTTCCCATGGCTCAGTAGATGTGGCCTGTGTGTGTGTGTGTGTGTGTGTGTGTGTGTGTGTGTGTGTGTGTGTGTGTGTGTGTGTGTGTGTGTGTGTGTGTGTGTGTGTGAGTGTACACGTAGGGGAATTATTGTCATGCCTTCATTGCACAGCACATACCTTGGTCTGAAAATCCACCTGATGACGGAAGGGCTTCTTATATGTGACTTTAGATGGCTGATGGGTGGCTGGAGCATTCTGTATATATAGGTCATGGGGTACATGATTACAGACATAGATTGGATTATATTATTAATAACCTGTTTGATAACAGATGTCTTGTGTAGCCTGTTGGTTATGTCTGCACCAGATGTCTCCAACTATAATGGAATGGATTAATATGTCCACAGTGATGGCAGAGTATACTTCCCCCCTTCCCTCCCCTGACTCACATGTTTATCTCCTGCTATGCCTTCCCTCCCTCCTCTTCCCTCCCTCTCCTTCCCTCCTCCCCTCCTGTACAAAACAGTTCCTTCACACACCACCTTGCTAGACAGCATTGTCCCAAATCCGTAAGTGTTTTGTGTAGTGGTTAGATGTCACGTCCTTTTCCACCCACATACTTACCCACACCTCCCCTATCTCTCTCTCTCTCCCTCACACACCACCTTACCCGATCAAAGGTTCTTGCCACCATCTGTCTTTCCAACTGTGCACGTTCAATTAGGACAGCCAGCTGTTTCCTCGCAGAATACTTACGATATGCTGAAAGACAAACACAGCTATGGCACAATACCGGGGGGGGGGGGGGGGGGGGGGGGGGGTGGGAGAAGGGGAGAAGGGGAGGGGTGCAAGGTAACACGCTCATATCATTGAAGGTCAATGAAACACTTGTGAACAGAGCTTCTCCCCCTGCCCAACAAAAGGAGGGTGTGGGGAGTGGGGAAACCAGGAGACAAAAATACTAATACAGCCCCCTGTTTGTGGTCTGTCCAGTAATATTATCAGATGAAAATGATGAGGTCGTATCCTTTAGAGGTCAACTCTGTTAGTGCTTACACCCACCCACCCCCTCCTCCTCCCTGTATAACACAAGTTCTTAAGTTGCACACCCACCAACGGAAGTGAGCAGCACATAGAAGTCAGTTGCTATACCTTGGGGTGTCCCTAACATTGTCTCTCAAAGGCAGAGAGGTTAGTGTAGATCGCAAAGGCTTGCGTACTTTCTGTAGAATGCTAAGAGATCTACCCTAGCTAGGATCTGTCCTAGTGAGTCAAAGGTGGAGGTTATTTTCAATCTCATTGACTTGTGTTATTTCTGTAGAAAGGTTTGAGGTCTACCCTAGGTGCTTACACCCCTCCTTGGGGTGGGGGGGTGCAACACCCGTCCCTGGGGTATCCCTACAGGGAGGTGCTACACCCCTCCTGGGGTAGATGCTACAGCAATACCACCAAAGTCCCCAGTAGTGTCTAACCCACCCTTCAATAATGAAGTATACACACACACACACCCACACACAGCTACGATATGGCAACATAGAAAACTATGAAACAATACTAGTATATTGAATCCTTACAAGGGAACCATCTCCAAGGCTTCACTATATTTTCACTGGCCCCACCCCCAACATCTCTGTAGCAACCACCATCAACCAACATGCATGCCCCAACACATCATCGCTGCCTCCAACGTACCACATCTCTCCCACCCACACACCACCAACACCTCCTATAACCTCCCCAGCTGCTATCCACTGCCAGCTGACCACACCCCCCACGCCACCAACACAGTGCGGAAATTATCGGCCACAAAGCATAAGCCAACAGACACATCCCACACACGCATCCATTAAAAATATTCTCAAGTGGCACTTGTATGCCCCCCCCCCCCCCCCCCTCGACCAACGTCTTGGGCGGAGCTTCGGTCTCCCAAAGTACACACTGCTTCACCCTCTAATGCGATACCATCTTCTTTTATGTATACTGCCGATGGAATTGCAAAGGTTTCTGATGGAAGCCCTTGTCTGCAGGACGCAAACATAACGTATTCATTCATTTGGGTCTCTGGTTGTAGTCTAGTACATATATGGATGTATGGTGGGTCCTTTATCATATGGGTATACTAAGACCACACAGACCTCTTGTTTGTTACAGGCTGAGCCAACCATCCACGTCCCCAAGGCACAGGGTCAGGGTCAGGAGGGGGCTACACATTAGTAACACCACCACACCAATACCTATGCAGCATGCTTACACACACATATGCACACACACACACACACACACACACACACACACACACACACACATACACACACACACACACAACACTGAGTTCAACGTGCCAAGGTCCAAGATTCAACCAATTACCCTTCACACCCAAGTGCAAGAAAGTCCTTATCTTCTTGGTCATTTTACCTCTCTGTATAATGCTGGCACTCTTTGCCTGCAGTCCCTTCGTGAGGATGAAGCCTTCTAATAGTTTGATCCCTGCCATGTCCCTGCGAGCCTTCTGTGCTGCTGCAGCTGCTGGGAGGGGGGACAGTGCAACATAGAGGACTACATCTGTGTCCTGCTCCCTATTCCTCCAGTGGTCAGCTTGTCTCCTCCCAACCCCCCACTCATCACACACATGCACACAGTACACACACACCACACACACATACACACATGCACACACACCACACATACACACACATACACACATGCACACACACACCACACACACACCACACCCATACACACACATGCACACACATACACACACATACACACACATACAATACAATAATGAATTATTTCTTATTTTAAAGTTGTTTCTAAATGAACTCCCTGGGAGGTTGGAGGGTTTGTTTGTTGTCAATGCCTGACCACAGTTTCAAAGGTAGGACATATGTTCCCCTCTCCCCTGTGTGGTGTGTACTCCTTTAGATGAACTCTTGCATTCAGGGTTGGTCCAGTTCCCACAAGTGAGCAGACGTCAGGGATGCATAGCTAGCACACGCACACCTACTAACCCTGTTACCTCTTTCTAGCAAGCCACATGCACACACACACACATGCACACACACACACACACACACGCACACATACACACACACACACACACACACACACATACACACACACACACACACACACACACACACACACACACACACACACACACACACACACACACACAAACCTGCTTCACGTTTAATGGATGCAAAACTCTTCCTAACCAGCCATCCTCGTACCACTGTGGGGCAAGGAGAAGGAAGGGACAGAGAAAAGTGAGTAAAGTCAAGCATAAGAGACCCCCTCCCCTCCCCTCTCCCCCTCGGGCTTAGCTAGCCCCCCTTCAGGCTTAGCTAGCCCCCCTTCAGGCTTAGCTAGCCCCTCTTCAGGCTTAGCTAGCCCCCCTTCAGGCTTAGCTAGCCCCCCTTCAGGCTTAGCTAGCCCCCCTTCAGGCTTAGCTAGCCCCTCCTTCAGGCTTAGCTAGCCCCCTTCAGGCTTAGCTAGCCCCCCCTCAGGCTTAGCTAGCCCCCCTTCAGACTTAGCTAGCCCCCCCTCAGGCTTAGCTAGCCCCCCTAAAGGCTTAGCTAGCCCCCCTAAAGGCTTAGCTAGCCCCCCTAAAGGCTTAGCTAGCCCCCCTTCAGGCTTAGCTAGCCCCCCTTCAGGCTTAGCTAGCCCCCCTTCAGGCTTAGCTAGCCCCCCTAAAGGCTTAGCTAGCCCCCCTTCAGGATTAGCTAGCCCCCCTTCAGGCTTAGCTAGCCCCCCTTCAGGCTTAGCTAGCCCCCCTAAAGGCTTAGCTAGCCCCCCTTCAAGCATGCAGTACACCTCTTGAGCAGTCACCACTAAGTAAGTGCCACAACAAACCACATGGCCATCACATGTGACATAGTAGCGGTCTGAGGGCATTTAATCTTAAGAATGTTCACCACAATATGATATCAGAGGGTCATGGTTGGATGGCTCAAAACCCACACACAAACACTCCACACACTCACACACTCACACACACACACTCACATGCACACACAACACACGCACACACATACACACACATGCAAGCACATACACATGCACACACATACGCACACATACACACACATGCAAGCACATACACATGCACACACGTACGTACGCACGTACATACCCATGTGCATTGCGTAAGAAAACAAAAACATACAAAGCTTCATTCACATGGAGGCATGAGGTGATCACATGAGGGGTATGATGATCACATGAAGGGTATGAGGTTGTCACACACGGGGCATGAGGTTGTCACATGACCTAAGCTTACCAGCCTGAAGCCCAACTATTCGTCTTTGCTGCATAATTTTCCTTCTCGAACGTAACCACGTCCTTACAGCTGCATCAGAAAAGGAAGAGGGGAGTGATACCAATGTAGTGTGGTCTGAGCACACACATATACATCACATGACATGCACACACACACAAACACACACATAAACACACACATACACATACACACATACATAAACACACACCCACACACACACACACACACACACACACATACACACATACATACATACATACATACATAAAAACACACATACTCACATATCTCCCTAACCTCGTTGAAGGATGATCGCAGCTCCCCTCAGCCTTTGAGCCTCATACTTCTGCCTCCTTCGCACAAGGTATCCGCGACACACGCCCTGAAGCATCACCACAGACCTCCTCACCCTCACGTACTTCTTCCTAGCGACCCACCCACGCACAGCTGCCTGGATACGGGTGGCCGCCCTGTGCCGCCTCCTCTCAAGGCGGAGCTTCCTCCTGGCTATCCACCCACGCACCGCTGCCTGTATCTTCACTGCTGAGCGTCCATAGCTGTCCAAGATCTGGTGAAGTCTACCCACATGGTAGTACTTCAGGAATACCTGAGGGGTAAGGTGGGAGGGGAGGAGGGAGAGGAGGGAGAGGGGAGAGGAGGGAGAGGGGAGGGGAGGGGGAGAGAGAAAAGAACAGATGTAACACAGTTAGGTAAAGGAGGTGTGGAGAGGGTAGGAGTGGAGGTGTGGAGAGGGTAGGAGTGGAGGTGTGGAGAGGGTAGGTATGGAGGTGTGGAGAGGGTAGGAGTGGAGAGGGTAGGTATGGAGGTGTGGAGAGGGTAGGAGTGGAGGTGTGGAGAGGGTAGGAGTGGAGGTGTGGAGAGGGTAGGAGTGGAGGTGTGGAGAGGGTAGGAGTGGAGGTGTGGACAGGGTAGGAGTGGAGGTGTGGAGAGGGTAGGAGTGGAGATGTGGAGAAGGTAGGAGAATATAGTACTGAGTGAAAAGAAATGTGTTTTAAGTGGTGTGAGAATTGAGGTTTAGCAATTATCTCATGCAATAGTATCCTTGTATCATGCTTACATATTTCTTCATTACCTTAGTTTTCCCCATAGCCCACTTCTCTAGACCAGCTTGCATCAGGATCTGGATGCAGTTGGTAGGTGTGGCTTCTACCAGCTTGCTGAGAGGGTAACTGATGACCTTGTACCTGTGAAGAGATGAGGCAGAGATAATTAAGGGAGAGGGAGGGAGAGGGAGGAGGGAGAGGGAGGAGGGAGAGGGAAGGGAGTAGAAAGGGTACCAGGATTACAGTTAACCTGTTGAGGAAGTCTTCAAAAAGTATTCTGTTAGAGAAACCCTGTAGCCAGAGGGGGTACATCATTCATCAGGTGTGCACATGTGTGTATGTGCATATGTGTGGATGTGTATGTGTATTGCGTCGCAATGGATGGCAATTTTACCTCTTTGCGTATACGGGTCGTCTCCAAGATACCTGTGTAACGCAGCTGTACCAGGACTCTCTCGGGGTTAAAGTGGTCTGGACTCTTGATGTCATTAGGCTTGATACACCTACAGTGACAAGGGAGGCGTGGCATGTATCCACAGCAACATAATGCCATTTTTTTATTTTAAGAACAGTCTAGAGATCTGAAAGTGCACACATAAAAGCATACCTCACAAAGTGTGGTGTTCCATTAAGCATTTTTGCCATAAGCTCGCGTAGAGAAAACTTTAGATGAGATGAAAGAGACATTCACAAGTGCCTCCCTCCCTCCCCTCCTCTCCCTCCCTCCTCCCCTCCTCTTCCTCCCTCCCCCTCTCGGCCATTGGACGTACAAAGAAGTATGTCCCCACTGTTTGTGCTCTTCCACCAGCTGTTGCAGTACCAGACGAGGACAGGGGTGTGTGGCCTCCCCCTCCCCCTTTGTAGTTGCTGGGACCCTTCTGTCAGTGAGGAGGGGGGGGGGGGGGGGGGGTGAAAAGGAAAGAGGCACGTGACCCACCTCAACAACCAATCACATCAGAGTACAGTGACCTAACCACTAGGAACCCATAAATGTCATTGCTGTTATCACGACATCATATGGCAGGGTGCGTGAACAATCTCTAAGGCCTTAAATGAGGGTGTATTGATAGGGCCGTGAATCAGTGAATCACATTTGTTGGTCTAACGACCCTGACAGTGACACAGTGACTGACCACCTTTTTTTTCCGCAAAACCCCCCACCCCGCCCCTTCTGGGCCCCGTCCAATCACTTTTAAAGCGACGTCGGCAGGCGCTCTTCGGCTAAACAGTGGTGTTGCGGAGGGCTGTGCAGCTTTGGTTGCTGGCGAGAGGGCAAGGTTGCCCGTGTGGGTGAGGTGAGCAGTAGAGAACAGGGCACGCACGATGGTGTTCTGGGAGGAGCCAAGGAGGGTGGTGAGCTCCTGTTTCATCGTGTCCTTGTTCTTCTCCAGGAACCCTGTTGTGTCGTACACCACCTTAGAGGAGGAGGGAGAGGAGGAGGGAGAGGGAGAGGAGGAGGAAGAGGGAGAGAAAGAGGAGGAGGGAGAGGAGGAGGAGGAAGAGGAGGAGGAGGGAGAGGAGGAGGAGGAGGGGGAGGGAGAGGAGGAGGAGGAGGAGGAGGAGGGGGAAAGGTATTACCGTGGGGTGGCCCATACCACTTATCACCTTACAGGGCCGGCATAGTGCATGATAGTGAAGTTAACTCCATTGTCCTTGGGTTGGAGGTAGTAGGGTGATGTCCTGAAGTTACCATGGAGCTTGATTGCAAGAGACATGTCTGTTGCCTTTGGAAACCTGCTTTCCTCATCGAGTAGTGCGAGCAATCCCATTGGACGCTGTGAAATGTGAATCATGCACAGCAAATGCAAAAAAAAATCATAATGGAGGAACAGGGGGCCATTGAAAGGAAGTAATGAGGGTCTGGGGAGGGGGTGCTCCAGGGGTCTAGGGAGGGGGTCTAGCGAAGGGGAGATAGGGGTATGGGGAGGGCAGCTCTAGGGGTATTGTGAGGGGAACTCTAGGGGTGAGCTCTAGAGGTCTGGGGAGGGGAGTTCTAATGGACTAGGGAGAGTTAACTCTAGGGATCTGGGGAGGGGGAGCTCTAGGGGTCTGGGAAAGGGGGCTTTAGGGGTCTGGTCTGTGCATTCCATACATTCAGCAGAAGCTCCAGTAGTGGTCTGTTGTCTGTGTATGTCACCATATGACCAGAAATCCCTTCTCTTTCATATTCCTCCTACAAGGTAAGAGAAGAGAAGGAGTTAAGTTATCATTTGAGCTATAACCATTTGCACTGTATTATCTCACAAAACCACACTCCACACACACACACAAACTCTGTTATCTTTAAAAGTTAACAATGCTGTCAAACTCCATAACCCCTTTCCTTATGTTTGCTCTCCTTCTCCCCTCCCTCTCCTGGCCCCTCCCCTGGCCCCTCCCCTTGGTTCTGTACCTGCTCCCATGCAAAGATGTGTTGGTTAAAATAAAACTGCAGCTGCTCATTAGCAATGTTGATGCACAGCTGCTCAAAGGAGTTCTGTCGGAAATTTTCAAATCCAAAGATGTCAAGAATTCCGATACTGAGAAGCTTGTGGGCTCTATGAGAGAGGAGGAGGAGGAGGAGGAGGAGGAGGAGGAGGAGGAGGAGGGAGAGGAGGGAAAGAGGCAACACTCAGGTGAGTGCATACATAACACACATGCACTTATGCACCCACACTTCTTTTATCACACTGACGTATTACCCACTTTTCACCAGGAGGGTTTAACGTTGGATTGATCTTGTTCACAATCCAATTGAACAGCCTCCCATATAAGGCCTTGGCCATAGCATCACGACAGTTGATAGCCTGCTCCAATGTGTTGGATCGCGTTATCGTTTCTCCGTGGGTGATCACTTGTGAGGACGTTAGCACAGACCCAACGTGAGTCGCATCTACACCTAACAGGCTTCCAACTTAACACAAATAACATGTCATGTCATTTTTGCAGCGGTTAACATGGTACAACATACCATCAGTAACCGAATCCCAGCCAGCTATCATGCTCACTTCTATGTGCGACTTGAAGTCATTGTCTATCTTGATGTCTCCAATATTCAAAATGGCTGCTAGGATACTGCAGATGTTGTCAAATTCCTAACATGAATTTGTGGTATCAAATAAATCAATGGTTTCCATAGAAACACTTACTTGCTGGCTGAAACCAAACAGACGAAATGCATTCTGCACCAAATCAAATTTCTCATTGAATGCTAGCCTCTTCTGACTTGCCTTTCCAGTGCCCCTGTGCTCCAGGTATCTAGGGGGGGAGGGGGGAGAAGGAGAGGAGGGGAAGAGAGAGAGAGGCGGGGCACGTGATGCAACGACATGGTCCATACCATGCCCTCAGACCCCTTAGTGCCAGGTGTGGTACCATACCTGTACTGGTGACCTCCTCCCAGCTTGTACTTTGCAAGTTGTTGTCGTGCTGACAGTCCCGACAGAAGATAGTAAAATATATGGAAATTCCTCTCACGTCTGAGAAAAAAGTCGATACATTCAAACATGATCAAAACCTGGTCACCTGGTCCCCATCCATAAAAACCACACCCATATAGCATTAACCCCGCCCACCTGGCCTGGGAGACAACCCTGGACTTCTCCAGCAGGTACTCGGAGATGTGTGCACCAATGATGTGTCCCTCGGGGGTGAAGTGGAGCTCTAAGTACTTGCCAAACCTTGATGAGTTGTTGTTAATGACGGTGCGAGCATTGCCAAATGACTCCAGGAGGGGGTTGAGCTAATAGAGGGGTGTGGCATAGTATGATGTGGGTGTGGCATGTTGTGATGTGGGCGTGGTGTGCAATGTGTGGGGAGAGGTTAGGTTTAGATCAATGAGATTTGTTGTCCAGGCCCTATTTTTAAATTAAAGTTAGCGGGATTTTTTTGTCCTGCTAGCTTTAATATAAAAATAGAGCCTGGGGACGAGAAACTGCACCGAATATATATACACGAACTTGCCCAGGCATTTTGTCACTGTTTAAGTTAGGTGACAAATGTTGCCATGGTGAAGCAAAGCATAACAACACAGCATACATCGCTGGCTTCAATAAACCAGCATATCAAAATTCACATCTCTTATTTTATAATATATCATATCAAAATACATTGAACCCGTCACATCACACAAGACATCTCAATTCATGGCAGTCACACCCGATCTGGTCAAACCATGTTACTCAATTATATAAAGTAACGTGATGGAGATTACGCCACAAGTGTTTGTAGGACATCTATCTTCCCCTAACCTCCCCTCCTCCAGTCCTCCTCCCCCCATGCAGGTAGGTATACCCAAAGAACACAGTGTATAGTGTGTGTACAGGTCTACCCAAAGAACACAGTGTGTAGTGTGTGTACAGGTCTACCCAAAGAACATAGTGTGTAGTGTGTGTACAGGTCTACCCAAAGAACACAGTGTGTAGTGTCTGTACAGGTCTACCCAAAGAACACAGTGTGTAGTGTGTGTACAGGTCTACCCAAAGAACACAGTGTGTAGTGTGTGTACAGGTCTACCCAAAGAACACAGTGTGTAGTGTGTGTACAGGTCTACCCACAGAACACAGTGTGTAGTGTGTGTACAGGTCTACCCAAAGAACACAGTGTGTAGTGTGTGTACAGGTCTACCCAAAGAACATAGTGTGTAGTGTGTGTACAGGTCTACCCACAGAACACAGTGTGTAGTGTGTGTACAGGTCTACCCAAAGAACACAGTGTGTAGTGTGTGTACAGGTCTACCCAAAGAACACAGTGTGTAGTGTGTGTACAGGTCTACCCAAAGAACATAGTGTGTAGTGTGTGTACAGGTCTACCCACAGAACACAGTGTGTAGTGTGTGTACAGGTCTACCCAAAGAACACAGTGTGTAGTGTGTGTACAGGTCTACCCAAAGAACATAGTGTGTAGTGTGTGTACAGGTCTACCCACAGAACACAGTGTGTAGTGTCTGTACAGGTCTACCCAAAGAACACAGTGTGTAGTGTGTGTACAGGTCTACCCAAAGAACACAGTGTGTAGTGTGTGTACAGGTCTACCCAAAGAACACAGTGTGTAGTGTGTGTACAGGTCTACCCAAAGAACACAGTGTGTAGTGTGTGTACAGGTCTACCCACAGAACACAGTGTGTAGTGTGTGTACAGGTCTACCCAAAGAACACAGTGTGTAGTGTGTGTACAGGTCTACCCAAAGAACACAGTGTGTAGTGTGTGTACAGGTCTACCCAAAGAACACAGTGTGTAGTGTGTGTACAGGTCTACCCAAAGAACACAGTGTGTAGTGTGTGTACAGGTCTACCCAAAGAACACAGTGTGTAGTGTGTGTACAGGTCTACCCAAAGAACACAGTGTGTAGTGTCTGTACAGGTCTACCCAAAGAACACAGTGTGTAGTGTGTGTACAGGTCTACCCAAAGAACATAGTGTGTAGTGTGTGTACAGGTCTACCCAAAGAACACAGTGTGTAGTGTGTGTACAGGTCTACCCAAAGAACACAGTGTGTAGTGTGTGTACAGGTCTACCCAAAGAACATAGTGTGTAGTGTGTGTACAGGTCTACCCAAAGAACACAGTGTGGAGTGTGTGTACAGGTCTACCCAAAGAACACAGTGTGTAGTGTGTGTACAGGTCTACCCAAAGAACATAGTGTGTAGTGTGTGTACAGGTCTACCCAAAGAACACAGTGTGTAGTGTGTGTACAGGTCTACCCACAGAACACAGTGTGTAGTGTGTGTACAGGTCTACCCAAAGAACACAGTGTGTAGTGTGTGTACAGGTCTACCCAAAGAACACAGTGTGTAGTGTGTGTACAGGTCTACCCAAAGAACACAGTGTGTAGTGTGTGTACAGGTCTACCCAAAGAACACAGTGTGTAGTGTGTGTGCAGATCTACCCACAGAACGTGCGTGAGGGAAACATTGAACGATAACGATTTAAGTAATGATAGATTCCTACTATCCTTCGTCACAAGTGGCTCACTGTACCTCAAAGACATGAGAGTTGTTCCAACATGTGCAGGAAACATAACTTTGGCGTGCCAGTACATGACCACATTTAACAAACCCTTGATAGAATACAACACAACGTTGCAGAACTCGAAACTGAAAAGGTCTTATCTGGTTTTACTTCTACTTGACAACACGTGTCCACGTGTACTAAATTACGCGCGCTTCTCGCGCACTAATCAGCATTTAAATCATACAATGTTGCGGGCAAAAACTGTATTACATGGATATTATTAGTTCAACTACATTAATCGAAATTGTTACATGCAAGCCTATGTTTCGTGTAGAGGTTTCTATGGCCCTGTTGACCTTCCAAACATCGCGTGCGCAAAGAAATGTTTACCAATAGAATTTTCTCTTCGAGTTTCTTTGTTTCTGCCCTTCCCAACCTCATGAGGTGCTGAACCAGCAGATTGGAGGCTTCCGTTTTCCCAGCTCCACTCTCACCAGACACAACACAACACTGGTTCCTGCCTTCTCGAGTCATGGATGCAAAGGCATCATATGCTACCCCATAGATGTGGGGTGAGCTGTGCCGACACAAGGGCTCACAGTACGCCTTTGAGTACTAGGAAAAATTGTACGGCCTATTGAAATTAAACTAGACATGATGAAAGTGATTGGCAAACTTACACTTTCATCATATATGTTAAGTTTCTTGAAAGGATTTACGGACACAAGCACATCCCCAACAAAGGTGTAAACCATGGCTTTTTGATATCTCTTCATCAGATGGGCAATCAGCACATTCTAAGAGTGATGGGTCATTCACTTTTGTGTTGAGGAAGGTGTGTGCTAACCTCATCAATCACTTCCAGCGTTGCTAAGTCCTTTGTTAATTCTTGTGTACCCACTGTTTTCATGAAGGGGAACCTTGCCACATGAATTATTATAATGAATGTATATATACACATTTACAATATTCTTTGCACTAAATACTTCCCCAAACCCCCCTCATTTCAAATGCTAGGGTGCACCCAACCCCCCTACCTCATTTCAATGCTAGGGGGTGCACCCAACACCCCCCCCCCCCCCCCACCCCAAGCTCACTTGGTGGGAGCATTGCGGGCCTCTGACTCGTGAGGACTCTCTGGCTCACAGCTTGAGTTCTGGTACATGTCCATCAGGGCCATAAGCTTTTTCCTCAGCTGTTTGACACACATACACACATACACATACACAGCAAGTAATTTGATGTGCACAGAACTTTTGAATAGAAACTTGCCATTTTGGGATCAGATGGAACAAAGTGAATAAATTCATGTTTCAGCAGCTGGCTAGCTGTAGGCCGTTCTTCAAAGTTCTTTATAAGACACTGTGCAATGAAACTGTTCATTCCTTTCGACCACCGAGATGGGACCTGGACAGTTGGAGGCTTGTTTCTGGATAAATAAGATTGACAGGATCAGATTTATTCAGTGCACACAGAGCTGCATGGTGAGCATAGCACATTACTCTACTTGGAGAGATGTCACATGACTACTTGGAGAGATGTCACATGACTACTGACCGTGGAATCTTGAACAAAGCCCTCAAAGGGTTCTCTCCGAACATGGGGGGTGTGCTGTCTGCTATCTCAATAGCTGTGATCCCCAAAGACCAAATGTCCGCTCTTACATCATAATCACAGTCATACTGCTGTTCACAGGCGATGACCTGTGAACATCAAAGGTACAGTTATAGGTATTCATCACCAGGGAATATGTGTGGCACAGTAAATAGATTTTTTTTCCCCACCATGCGAGCCATGGATACATTAATGTCATTTTCTTACTTCAGGGGCCATCCAGTATGGGGTACCAATGGCTGTGTGACGTCTGCTGTTGGCCGAGCCGACTATTGCTGATATTCCAAAGTCTATGACCTTGACGTGGGCATCGGTGGTCAGGAGGACATTGTGACCTTTGACATCTCGATGCATGACCCCACTAGAGTGAAGATACTTTAGGGCTTCCAATACTTCCCGAAGAATGTAGGAGATGATGTCTTCGGGCAACTCTGATCCTCTGTTGCGTATCTTTTTGACTAGATCTGTCACTGCACCCCCGGAGCAAAGCTAGAGGATGAGAAGATGAGGAAAGGGGGAGGAAGAGGAGGGGAGGAGGAGGAAGGAGGAGGGGGAGGAAGAGGAGGGAGGAGGAGGAAGGAGGATGAGGGGAGGAGGATGAGGGGAGGAAGAGGAGGGGAGGAGGAGGAAAGAGGAGGGGAGGAGGGGAGGAGGGGAGGAGGGGAGGAGGGGAGGAGGGGAGGAGGGGAGGAGGGGAGGAGGGGAGGAGGGGAGGAGGGGAGGAGGGAGGAGGAGGAAGGAGGAGGAGGAAGGAGGAGGATGAGGGGAGGAAGAGGAGGGGAGGAGGAGGAAAGAGGAGGGGAGGAAGAGGAGGGGAGGAAGGAGGAGGAAGAGGAAGGAGGAGGAGGGGAGGAAGAGGAGGGGAGGAGGAAGGAAAGAGGAGGGGAGGAAGAGTATAGGAGGAGAAAGAGAGACAAGAGGAGTAAGAAAATTGTATAAGGAAGGATGAGAGAGGGAGAATATGTCAAGGAACAATGATGAGAGGGAAGCGATCAAGAGAACAAGAATAACAGCAGAAAGAATAGTGAAAAGGAATACATCATGTCAGGCCTTCCCACTATCACTGTTAAGAGAGCTATCAGCAAGGGCTTCTCTTGGCCTTGTCTTACCTCCATCACTATCCAAATCTGCTCTTCAGCAACAGAGTCCCTCTTCACGAATGCCCCGAAGAACTTAACAAGATTTGGGTGGGCGGAGTGGTTTTGGAAGACGTTGAGTTCCGCTCTAATGTCTTCTTCTTTCTCGAGTACCGCATCCATCACTTTGATGGCGGCGATCTGACCCGTCTGTATGTTTCGTCCCTTGAAAACTTCCCCATAGTTCCCTTCGCCTGCGGAAAGCTATTGTTACTACAAGAAGACGCTGGAGGGAGGGTGTCCAAACCTACTGACCTATATTTTCAATCAGTTCCCAGATGCCGTTCGGACTAGGGAAGTCTCTGACAAGCTGTAGACTGTCTGTATACATTTTCCCCGCGGTTTTTTTTTTTTTCCTGCCGAATTCCACTCAAGCCAGTGACAAATGTACGCTGCGAACCGCTTCGACGCAGGAGTGCTCGACTGGGTACGCAGTGGGAGCCATTTATAACTGGTCTAATGAGCCCCACCCATACACACAATTTTTGAGCCCCGCCCACTGATGATGGAAACTTGCCACCTCGAGGCTCTTAGAAAACAGAGGGTGATAGACCGCTACCACGAAAGCAGTGACCAGAAGTCACATAGGACAAACGCTTCTAGCGGCACTCAAAGGGTAATTGGCTGCTTTATTACCGCCTCCCACTTACCCCCCCCCCCCCCACACACACACACACAACACACAACACACAGGTACCGCCTTCTGCCGCGGAAGCGGTTGGCCAAATCACAAGACTGGTCACCGCAGATTCTTACCACCGCGCCTTCACGAGCGCTAATCTTGCCAAGATGAAGAGAAGGCACACAGTAAGTTATACATCACCATGGCAATCCATTTAATAGGATATGGTTCGTGCAGTCAACCGACTACGCTATGCAGTGGTAGAAGATGGCTTCGTATGGTGTGCGGCCTCGTTCATCCATCGGTGCAGCAATATCGCATGCAATTGATTGTGTCCAAATGCCTAGATTATTGCCATGCTGCGAATATAATTAAATGTGACTGTAACCACCGAGGATATATACGGGCAGTTTGCGACGCCTACTGATACCTGACGTCATAAAGTTACCGAAAAAATAGAAAGTTGATGGGAGGCTGATGAAATGAGTAAGAGGATTAATGCACGCATGGAGTACGGTCTGCAAAGGTATGAGGCCGTAGCAAGAGAATAAAAGCGATCCATATGCGCGTGCGCAAACTTTTACACGCAACCACAGCACAATACAATCTACCCTCGATATAGTCCGGGCTACGGGAAACCCCCAAAATAGCGGACTGTAGGACAAACGGATAGTAGCGATGCGAAGTTTCGCTTACGAAGGGTTGGTTGGCAAGAGAAAAATAGCGGACATTATCGCGGATGGACTGTATCGGAGCGAACACTATCGAGGGTAGACTGTAAAAGACGCAAATCATATTTTGATTCCACAAGCCTGATCTATTTTTTCATATCTGTATACCAAAACTTATCTTTTTGGTACAGATATGAAAAAAATAGATCACTTGTGGAATCAAAAAATGTTTTGCGTCTTATTTTTTGCTGTGAACACATTGATTGTCCTTGCACCACACGTAGTTCCGACTCTCTTGTTCCCCCCCCCCCCCCCCCCCCCCCCCCCCCCCCCCCCCCCCCCCAAAAAAAAACAGAAGAAATAGCCTCTTGGACGATTAATTAAGTAAAGCTTATATAACTGCCGCTATATACGGGGTCGAGGCAGCGAAAAGGACCTAGCGCATATTTCCAGGCAGGAGCATCAAAGTCCACGCGTGCAATAAAAATGTACGCGTAATTAAAAATTCAGGACCCTGTAACTCCATTATGGACAGGTTAATTTTTAGTGCGTAAGAAAGAAGTCGATCGGACGGGCCCTACCACCGCGTTTGGTCGGATGGTAGGGTGACAAGCCTATACCAAGATTTGTGCAGGACTGTTATGTAATATTGTTGTGAATATCTATACACATTTAGTGTTAGGTTACGTGGTAATGATGTGGTTTACCACCACATGTACACACTGTACTGTACTTGTGGCGGGGCTATATAGATCTAGCTGTTCTTACTTCATACTTGTGTAGCCCAACTCTTCAGCTGACTTGGTAACACAATCACTAATAAAACGTCTTCGCTCCATCAAACCAGGGTTAAAAAGCTAGACTAGGAAACCCATAATTATCTCACATCAGCCGCTAATTGAACCCACTTGAACGCTGCAATCCGATTGGACTGCAACCTCCATTGCAGCAGCACAAATCTTGGTATAGGCTTGTCACCCTACCACCCGACCAAACGCGGTGGTAGGGCCCGCCCGACTAGCTACGCCACTGGTTGTAGAGGACATAGGGTCTCTTTGAAAATGAAATAATTTGAAACTTGAAAAAATATGCGCTAGGTCCCTTTTCGCTGCCTCTATCCCATATGGCTAACGTAACTTGTAAGGTTTTCACGACTAAGTGGTGCACAAAGGTGCACGGAAGCTAACGGTGATATATACATACTACTACACACGAACAGGGGACGAGCTATAATATGTCGTGTTTACAGCTCAGTCGTGTTTACAGCTCCGGCAGATTGCAGGCTGCACGTTGTCATGTGATGTTACAATATGATAACAGTGGTTGTTTTTGCGGTCATGTTACAAGAAACCAGCAGGTTACATGTATCATTGATTACTGTACGATTAAATTCCAAACACAGGTTAATCTCGTTATCTTATCGCATCATTCTTGCATAATTGCTGCCGTAAGTGCGAATTTAATTGTCTCAAAACGTGTTGACGTCGTTGTCCAAGTTCGTTGAGGCCGTTGCATCAGTTGGACCCCGAGGGTGGCTTTAATTATGCTGCACATCTGTGTGAGAGTTTTTGCAAGCTGCAGTCCACCTGACAAGCAACCCCTGCTTTGCTGAGAACGAGGCAGACATGAATGGTAGGTGCTGTGCTGCTGCTGAGGCTTGCAAACACACAGCAAATGACCTCCAAGTGCTATGGTGTGCGTTCCCTTGGCCGTCGAGACGCATGGCAACTGGGGGCAGAGAGGCACACATCACATTTTCCAATTTGACCTCTCGTCTTTGCAATATGTCGGTCAGTGCTTCTCTGCCTAAAGGCAAGGTCACAGCGGATCTTTATGTGGCTGGCTCAGCCTCATTCTGACATGGGTTACATTTTGGCAAGGTGTCTGCCCCAACCTTTTGACTCAGTATAATGTAGCCCCGTGAAGGAGCATGCAAATCAGTATAATGAAGGGGGCATATATAATGTAGCCCCGTGAAGGGGGCATGCAAATCAGTATAATGAAGGGGGCATATATAATGTAGCCCCGTGAAGGGGGCATGCAATCAGTATATAATGTAGCCCCGTGAAGGGGGCATGCAATCAGTATATAATGTAAGGGGGCATGCAATCAGTATATAATGTAGCCCCGTGAAAGGGGCATGCAATGCTTTCACTCGCACATGTAGCAATGCAAGACTGAAGCCATGTGGATCGTGCCAGATGTACACGTTTGGAACCCCTCCCCCCTCTCCCCCTCTCCCTCTCCCGATTGATGGACGAGGAGTACAGCACCTTGGGGGTTCAAAGTGAGAGCACCTTGGTCCAAAGAGAGAGCACCTTGAAGGTCCAAAGAGAGAGCACCTTGGTCCAAAAAGAGAGCCCCTTGGGGGTCCAAAGAGAGAGCACCTTGGGGGTCCAAAAAGAGAGCACCTTGGGGGTCCAAAGAGAGAGCACCTTGGGGTCCAAATAGAGAGCACCTTGGATGCCATTCTGAGACACAAACTTGGTGCAGAAGTCAATAAGAGCTTCAAGAATTTCGAAATGGGGTACATTAGACCATATGGGAACTTGCTGAGTGACTCAGGCTTTGCAGTTGGCACTTTGCTGCATCAAAGACCTAATAATTATACGGCCCTAGTCGTAACACCTCGAACTGATGACATTTTAAAATGACATTTCGTTTGTAACTTCAGATACTGTCTTAGTGTCTACATTCCAAACCCATTCCGGAATTGCTATATGAATAAGAAAGAAATCTTCTCCATCAGAAAAAAAAAAAAGTAAACACCCAAGACCCGCATGTCATCGTAAACGACGCCACGGGGGGTCTGGGAACGAGAGCATGATGAATTTTTTTTTTGTGGGTCATGTGATTGCATAAATTCCAAACATGGCATTCGTAGTGCTGTTGGTGCTGTTAGCAGCGGGACTATTCCCCGTGCAGGGATGGATAGATCCTGACTAAGTCTACGTGGACCCCAATCCAGACCCTCGGCTGCAGGCCGAATTCCGCCCGCCATCAGTCCCGCTGATAGTGCAAGACCCCTATACCAGGTGAGGCTTGGGGCGGATGGGCGCAGCGCTAATAATTCCTCCGTTACGCTGAGGTAGTAACATACTACCCACATCACCTTATCCAACGTGTGGTAGAGCTCTGTTGTACCTAGGCCTTGGTATCGATAAACCCCGATTATCCGATAAATATTGTTTATCGAGACCCGCAAGGCGATAATCGATAATAAATAATCGCCCACTCTTATATCGATAAATTAATTGCTATCGATACGAATTTATATTTCAGCATCAGAAGTACATAATCACACGCACACGCACGCACGCACGCACACACACACACACACACACACACACACACACACACACACACACACACACACACACACACACGATAGGCGGCTATAGCTAGACTAAGTGATTGAATCAGTCAGATGAAGGAGCGAGAAAACACTGGTTAATGGGGAGCTCTCAAACTGTCTCAGTGGTTGAAGCTCAAAAAAAGGCAGGCATTAGCTAAATCCCCGTTTAGAGAAAGTCTTTCCTTAGTATATATACGTGCCAACTTTGAGAAGACTCTCTCACTTGGAGCAGAA
Organism: Eunapius fragilis; assembly: GCA_963681505.1. Classification (NCBI taxonomy): domain Eukaryota; kingdom Metazoa; phylum Porifera; class Demospongiae; order Spongillida; family Spongillidae; genus Eunapius; species Eunapius fragilis. The sequence continues at coordinate 10,014,297 of OY811976.1, read as the reverse complement.
CTGGCTGGTATTGCCAAAATCTCCATTGCCACCTGGCTCAGGAATGGAAACTTTGAAGCATGCATCTTCCACCACTGCAACGGGCATGTGTCTAAGTCGACCTGTGTTTCTGCTCCATACCTGTGCAGTTCTTTGTCAAGATTTTCCGTGGATGATGGAATTGGTTCATTAGAAGCCACCCTTCTATGCTCTTCACGCATGCGGTCCAAAATGCTGCTCTTCTGCCTTTTCCTTGGTGGTTCTTCGTTGCCTTCCTCCCTTTGTGGAACAATGTCTGCTGCAATAGGTGCATGCTGCAAAATGGTCTCTGCGCGTGCAGAAATCATTTCTTTGACCTGTTGCAATTTCATTGGAAGTTCTGCACGAGAAACAAACGGTTCGAATTTGAAAAACCTGGGATCCAGATATGCAGCAAGGAAATGTATCGGTAGCAGTGGATAACGCCTGTTTATGTACTCACGCAGTACCCTTCGTGCTTGAGCAACACCGAAGTCCTCACCAGCTTTGTCCTCTAGATGAATATAGAGGTAATGCAGTGCAAAAGGAATGCATGCCAGTGTCACATATTTACTGCCTTCCATAAAGAAAATCAGATCTACTGCCTCTTGCAGCATGTCACCCAACTCCGTTAACCTAGCCTGCGTAGTAAGGTTTACATCATTGTCGCACTGGAGTTCATTTATTTCATCTTTCAGAAACATGTATCTTCTGATCATCTTTAAACAGTACCCCCATCTCCATTTACAGTCTAACACCACTTTGGTAGCATTTTTCCCATTCATCTTTGCCAAATTGGAAAGCTGCCCTGACAACAGACTTGATGATTTTATCTCCTTACACAAACTTCGCAACTTGTCGATTTCTGATTTAATTCCACGTGTCTCACAAGCCTTTCTGATGGCATTGTGGAGTACATGTGATACACAACGAAGGCCTTCAACACCACTACCTATGTTAAAAAAAATAGCATTGTAAATAAAACTCACAAAAGACAAAATATTATTTCACATACCTCTTTCCATCATTGCCCTAAACGCTTCCATTACAGTTGGTGCATCTGTTGTATTAGCATGAGGAGTAAGGTTAAACTTTTCCAGCAAACCACAGTAGAACTGTGCGATGTTATCAGAATTCTCTCTGGAAATTTCCCCATTATGATCTTCATCGTCGATCCCAACAGTAACATCCAAGCACTGTGCCCCTATTACGCACTCCCTCAGTTGCCAGGATTGTGTAATAAAATGGACTGTTACAGTTCCAAACCCCTTTCTATCCAGGCGTGACCAGAAATCTATGGTTGTTGCTACCCTAGGAGGGCAGATTGACTTAAGCTGGTCAATGGCTTGTAGGTAATTCTGGAGAATAGTGCCGCGTATCTCCTTGTCAGACATGCGTGGAAACTTTGGGTCAAGCTCCTTTAAAATGGCATCAAACTGCTCGCTACATGCAGCTTGGATAGGCATGCAACGCACCGCTGTCCACATCGCCACCCTGTTCAAGGTGTCAAGGTATTTTTGATGAGTTTTAGGATATGGAGCAGTTTTTTGTGCATTTTTTAGGGCTATTTCCTTTGCGATGTCAAATGGGTTGGTTACATTTGTTTTGCCAGCTGGGTTGTGCCTTTGATATACTAAGGGATGCTTAGACAGTATGTGGGTTTTCATAGGTTGTGGAGAACCGAGATACTTATATGCAGTCATGCACTGCTTACTGTTTTGCTCAATAGTGCAATATGTGACCTTTGCATCATCCTGTCCCTTCCAACTTTTGAAGGTAGGTCTTGTAAAGTAAAGCCAGACAAAACTCGAATCTCCTAAACCTGCATTGCTGCTCACCTGAGGGACTAGTTTGCTGGCTACCTGCTGCTCTGCAGATTCTGCATCAGTTAAATTAGATGACACTAAAGGCTGGCTTGGTTCAGTTGGGTGGTTTGTTCCAACACCTGGGAGGACCTTGAAGTCTTCTTTATTCACCACAGTGCTGCAGAAATTTTCACCATCATCATTTATCCAGGGATAAAAACGTTCTGTAGACCCAGTAGGGCCAGTACCAGTGCCCGATGCTTCCCTCAGCCATTGCACCTTCCACGAACCTTCAGATTGCCCTGGAACTGGATGCTTCAATATCCGTGCAGGGAACCACGAAACCTTCCGATTTTCTTCCCATCTACAAAGCACTACAGTTCCGACCTTATAGAGATCAGCACGATCGCTCATCACAAACAGCAAGCTATCTGCCAATAATCTGCGAGCGACTCAAACTTATACTCGCAACTAAACTTTAATGCAAAGCACATGGTATATGTATATACATATACCCACATGCACTTTACCCCGCGATTCTATATAGTATCAATGACTAAGTTCTTGTCTCCTTTGACAAGACCTCTGACTCCGGATCAATCATCATTCAGTGACGAGTTCACACTCTCAATAGGAAGCCGGTCTTTCACAGTGAGGGCCTGTAAGGCAAGTAGGCAACGTGAGTTACGTCACTTACGTCACTTAACACGATATTTATTTTTGTCGACAATTATCGATGATTATCTATCGCTACTGATATTCGATTATCGGACAATTATCTATCGCTACCCCCCAATCGATACCAAGGCCTAGTTGTACCTGACGACCTCTGGACCCTCTAGTTATCTTGTGTGGCCTACGCGCCTTATTTGCACGTGATGTTACATGTTTTACGTTCTCTCTGGTTTTTTCCTCAGCATCTGGTCCAACAACGACCATCTGTATGACGACTGTACACATCACTGGACGGGGTTCGTGAACTGCATGACCGGGATGATTAGAGTGGGCCAGAGGCTTTTCAGGTAAGCGGGCGGCCCTGGGGGGGGGGAGGAGGTGAGAAGGGAATTCGATAGTGATTAGCAGTGGCGGATCCAACAAGGTAGCGCGGGAAATCTACTTGAGGGGGAGGAGGTATGGCGTAAATTTAAATGGACAACAGTTTAATAGGTTGGTGTTAAGGCGACCCATACACTTTGTGCACAACACTGAATTTTAACATAATTAATGTTTTACTGAAAATATGAGTTGCATGCAACGTGTCCCAAGGCACCTGCCTGTAGGGATTAGGGGGGTTATGCTAACAGGTTATGCTAACAGGTTATGCTAACAGGTTCAATGGCATTGTGCCATTTACCCTGAGGTCAGCCAAAATGGACAATGTCCTAACTGCATTGTATCAGTACACACACACACACACACACACACACACACATACACACACACATACACACACATGCACACACACACATGCACACACATACACACATACACACACACATGCACACACATACACACACACACACATGCACACACATACACACACACACACATGCACACACATACACACACATACACACACACACACATGCACACACACATACACACACACACACATACACACACACACACACATATACACACACACACACACAGAGGGAGGCTTGTGGCTTGGCCCAAATAAAGTAAAAAAACATATGAACTGTAGGAGAAGGATTAGGGAGCAGGAGGTTAAGGGGGTGGTTGGGGAGGAGTTAGGGGATTAGGGAGCAGGGGGGTGGTTAAGGGATTAGGGAGTGGGGGGGGGGGTGGTTAAGGGATTAGGGAGCAGGAGGTTAAGGGGGTGGTTGGGGAGGAGTTAAGGGGATTAGGGAGCGGGGGGGGGGGGGGGGGGGGTTAAGGGATTAGGGAGCGGGGGGGGGGGGGGGGGGGGTGTTAAGGGGTTAGGGGGCTGGAGTTAAGGTGTGATGGTGGTTTATGGACACAGGTTCATGGGCAAAGATGACTATGATACCAGCTTCTACTATGACTACCCTCCGCTGACAATGAAACAAGTCAAGATGACTGTAAGTTGTTGCATCACATGACTCACCTGACATCACATGACATCACCTGACATCACATGACATGGGTCTGGTGTTTGTGCAGGTGTACCCCACCCAGACGATCTATGTCTTCCAGAGAGGAGGGGTTCAACTGACTGTGACTGTGAGTGTGTCATCGTATCTGCGCAACATCTAATGCACACCACCACCACCACACCCACATGCCATACACAACACCCACACCCATACAACACCCACGCACCACACCCACATGCCACACCCATACCACACCCACGCACCACACCCACATGCCACGCCCATGCACCACCCACACAGTTCACCACACCAGCGTTTGGCCACATCTTCTCCATTGGCACCTGGGGTCTTCACGCCCTCCCCCTCACCTACATCACCTTTGAAGTGGAGTCCATTGACACTGAAGCTCACCACGTGCAGATCTATTTCGACATGACTGCAGAGGTGGGTGTGGTCAACCTGCCCCTCCCCCTGCTCACTGACCGTTCATTGTGTCTTTTTAGGCGACAGTTAACAACGATGGCACACAGGTGGGAGGGGCCACTGTTGTTGTCAATGGTACTACATATCACAACTTGGGCAATCTTCAACAGGTGTGAGTGTGTGCTAGTGGTGTCATGTGAGAGTGTGAGTGCTAGTGGTGTCATGTGGGGTGTAAGTGTTACTGGTGTCATGTGGGGTGTAAGTGCTAGTGGTGTCATGTGAGGGTGTGAGTGCTAGTGGTGTCATGTGAGAGTGTGAGTGCTAGTGGTGTCATGTGAGGGTGTGAGTGCTAGTAGTGTCATGTGAGGATGGGAGTACTAGTGGTGTCATGTGAGGTGTAAGTGCTGGTGATGTCATGTGAGGGTGTAGGTGCTAGTGGTGTCATGTGAGGGTGTAAGTGGTAGTGGTGTCATGTGAGAGTGTGAGTGCTAGTGGTGTCATGTGAGGGTGAGTGCTAGTAGTGTCATGTGAGGATGGGAGTACTAGTGGTGTCATGTGAGGTGTAAGTGCTGGTGATGTCATGTGAGGGTGTAGGTGCTAGTGGTGTCATGTGGGGGTGTGAGTGCTAGTGGTGTCATGTTAGGGTGTGAGTGTTAATGGTGTCATCTGAGGGTGTAAGTGCTTGTGGTGTCATGTTAGGGTGTAAGTTCTAGTGGTGTCGTGTGGAGTGTGAGTGCTAGTGGTGTCGTGTGAGGGTGCAAGTGCTATTAGTGGTATGTGGGTTGTGAGTGATATTGATGACAATCTATCTCATTTTAGAATCCACTGAGTAATACAATTGACAGGATAAATTGGGGTATGTTGTGGGCATCAATTAGAATATTGGGGTATGTTGTGGGCATCAGAATTGAAACTTCACCTCACTTTTTGTGTCACATGCCACACCTCTCTAATGTTTCCTGCCACACCTCTCTGTTTCCTGCCACACCTCTCTAATGTTTCCTGCCACACCTCTCTAATGTTTCCTGCCACACCTCTCTAATGTTTCCTGCCACACCTCTCTAATGTTTCCTGCCACACCTCTCTAATGTTTCCTGCCACACCTCTCTAATGTTTCCTGCCACACCTCTCTAATGTTTCCTGCCACACCTCTCTAATGTTTCCTGCCACACCTCTCTAATGTTTCCTGCCACACCTCTCTAATGTTTCCTGCCACACCCCCCATCACCAGGGTACCTGTACGTGGCTGTCCCTCAGTCCAGTGGCACTAGCTCTGGAATCTTCTATGCTACAAGGTCTCGTGCCTACTTCATGAGTGGTCTACCTGTTCCCAATGCCGATGGATCAGCTGACTCGCTCCAGGGTCGTGTGGACCAATCGGTGGTCATCGCAGCCAGCTGGGATCTGGGCATGGTGAAGGCACCTGTCTCCACTTATGTCACGGTGATCTATGATCACTTGCAAGCAGTCAACTTCTTTGGAACACCCATGGTTGCCCTCTGGAAGCATTACTTCAACAATGTGTCTACTCTACTGCAGGCTGCACCTTATTCCACCATGAAACAGGTGAGAGAGGGAGGAAAGGAGGGAGGGATAAGATTGGATGGGAGGGAGGGTGTAAGGGAGAGATTGGATGGGAGGGAGGGTGTAAGGGAGGGGAAGGAAGGAAGCTGATTGGTAAGTAGGAGATTACATTTAGAGAGATACATGTAGAACTTTAAATGGGCTAATGGATCTTCCCACTTCAATCCACCTATGTAGGTGTGTAATGAGCTTGATAATGGAATTGTTAATGAGTTGTATGCAGTAGGCGGAGCCAACTACACTTCAATTGCTTCATTGGCATGGAGGTACATGGTGTGTGTGTGTGTGTGTGTGTGCATGTGTGTGTGTGTGTGCATGTGTGTGTGTGTGTGTGCTTGCGTGTGTATGTGTGTGTGCATGTGTGTGTGTGTGTGTGTGTGTGTGTGTGTGTGTGTGTGTGTGTGTGTGTGTGTGTGTGTGTGTGTGTGTGTATCCCTTTAAGTACTAATTGGGTGTGTGCTTTTTGCACATGATGCTACCAGCTGTTGGGGAGTATATTACTGCAGCCAATTTATTAATTGCAACTATATTTATTGCGCCCATGTGTTTCACGTTGACAATGTAGACATATAAAGTAATGAAAGCATTAGTAGTAGCATTATCTTAAAAAGGGTAGCATTTAGCGGTGCTTGCTTTGGTAGGGCTTTTTGAATATGTTTTCATCAGTTGAATGAATTTAATATTAAGATAGCTTTAATCTCTTCCTATGCCAAATTGAGGTTTTTTTGGTACCTACATGTGTTACCAGTTAATTAACTGCTTGTTATTGTTACCTCCTCCCCAGGCAAACCCTTGGTGCCCTTCAGTCTGTCTATAATCCTATACTGAATACCTCTTGGATCTTCCTCAAAGAGATATCCAGCTGTGGGTGTGTCAGCACGGTGGGTGTGGCATGTATCCAGCTGTGGGTGTGTCAGCACAGTGGGTGTGGCATGTTAATTGTAGTGCTTCGGTGTTCGGTGTGGAGACCAGAATATCTCAAACAGGTATCTTTTGTGAAGGGGACAAGCCATAGGTCCAGTTTTGCCCTCGTGTGAATGTAAAGGCTTAGGATTACATAATTATATAAGTAATATTTAAATTTTAGATGTTTGCATACAGCCTTTGTGTTTTTAAAGACCTCTGTGCGGCCTTTACTTCAACGTTAACCACACCCCCCTGCTTTATCAAGCCAGAGGCCTAGTTTTATATTTAGGTCTTTAAAATTATTAAATTACCATTTCATTCCTAAAACGTAAGCAGCATTCCTACATATGTTTGTAGCAACTGCTGGCTATTTGCCACAAGTCCTGACCTACAATGGGGTATATCACCATTAACCCTCTCCTCCCAATATTGTATACATTTAAACCTCTCCTCGTGTTCAATCTTCCTCTTCACGTTTCTCTTCAGGTTGACGTTACCTTCCCAGCATCCCCCCAGCTCCTGTGGTCTGATCCAGAGATCCTTCGCCTAATGATTCTACCAGTCCTTGATTACGCCAATAACCAGACATACAAATATGGTTTGAAAGTTAACTACACTTACGTATTTGCTCCTCATCACCTGGGATACTGGCCCAGTGAGTGTGCCTTTGCCATGTGGGTGTGTGCATCCCTCTCATTTCTCCGTTCCTTTGCAGTATGTGACCTAGACCCAAGCAGACAGGAAAACATGCCAATTGAGGAAACTGCTAACTTGGTTTGCCATATTCCCTCTTCCCTCACTAATCCTCTTCCCTCACTGATCCTCTTCTCTCACTGATCTTCTTCCCTCACTGATCCTCTTCCCTCACTGATCTTCTTTCCTCACTGATCCTCTTCCCTCACTGATCCTCTTCCCTCACTGATCCTCTTCCCTCACTGATCCTCTTCCCTCACTGATCCTCTTCCCTCACTGATCCCCTTCCCTCACTGATCCTTTTCCCTCACTGATCCTCTTCCCTTACTGATCCTCTTATCTCACTGATCCTCTTCCCTCACTAACCATGGTCACTGTATTCCTTTTGCAGCTGCTAATGATTGCTGCTATTGTACAGCGCCAGTCGCAAAACATTACCTGGCTGAAGCCATATTGGTATGTGGGGGAGGAGAGGAGGGGGAGGAGGGGTTGAGGGCAGCATTGCCATTTGTGTGGTCACTCATCTTGTTGCATCCTTCTTGCACACATACCAAAGGCACCTATTGGTTCAGTGGGGCAACTACCTGATGTCTAACCTTCCTGACCCTGAACAGCAGGTGTGTACTGACGACTTCAGAGGTGTTCTGAAACACAACGTCAACCTGGGGGCCAAGGTATTGCATAAATAGGGGTGTGGTCAGAACTCATGGTAGCAAGGGTTGGGTGGGAGGGGTGTAAAGTGCTGCAAGGGTTGTGTGGGAGGGTGTAAAGTGCTTCAAGTGTTGGGTGGGAGGGTGTAAAGTGCTGCAAGGGTTGTGTGGGAGGGTGTAAAGTGCTGCAAGGGTTGTGTGGGAGGGTGTAAAGTGCTTCAAGGGTTGGGTGGGAGGGTGTAAAAGTGCTGCAAGGGTTGGGTGGGAGGGTGTAAAGTGCTTCAAGGGTTGGGGGGTGCGTTGCAATAGTGTTACCCCCCAAACAGGGCATTGTTGGTATGGCTGCCCTGAGCTATCTGCTGGATGTCAAAGGTGATGCTCTGGAGGCGGCTTCGTTCATGTCACGTGCACAGTTCTATGTCAAATGGTGGATGGACAATGGCATAGTAAGTAACCTAGGCGACCTACTGGTCTCTGGTGTGATGACCTGCTGGTCTTGGGTGGGTTTGTGCTCCAGAACACAGATGGTCTGGCTCCGCACTACAGGCTGAACTTCAAGCACAATGGATGGTCGATTAAGTACAACCTTGTGTATCAGGTGGGTGTGGTTTGTATCTGGGTGTGGTGGGCATGTGTGTGTGTGTGTGTCTGCATGCCTAGTAAGCCTTATTGTGTACATGTGTTCAGATGTGTACATGTTTGTGTACATGTGTACATGTTTGTGTACACGTGTACATGTTCATGGGTTAACTGTCATGCTCTTGTCTTCAGCGCATCCTAGGTATAAAGGACCTCTTCCCTGATGAGGTCTTCTGTGCTGAGGGTGCATGGTACGACTCGCACATGCGCAGGTGTGGTGTTGATCTGGATGGACCTAGCAACTTCACCAAGATTGACTGGGAGATGTGGGCAGCTGCCATGGGCAACGAAACACATGTATGTTGCTTTAACCTTGCCCTTAACCCCTCTAACCTTGCCCTTAACCCCTCTAACCTTGCCCTTAACCCCTCTAACCTTGCTCTTAACCCCTCTAACCTTGCCCTTAACCCCTCTAACCTTGCCCTTAACCCCTCTAACCTTGCCCTTAACCCCTCTAACCTTGCCCTTAACCCCTCTAACCTTGCCCTTAACCCCTCTAACCTTGCCCTTAACCCCTCTAACCTTGCCCTTAACCCTCTAACCTTGCTCTTAACCCCTCTAACCTTGCTCTTAACCCCTCTAACCTTGCCCTTAACCCCTCTAACCTTGCTCTTAACCCCTCTAACCTTGCCCTTAACCCCTCTAACCTTGCCCTTAACCCCTCTAACCTTGCTCTTAACCCCTCTAACCTTGCCCTTAACCCCTCTAACCTTGCCCTTAACCCTCTAACCTTGCTCTTAACCCCTCTAACCTTGCCCTTAACCCCTCTAACCTTGCCCTTAACCCCTCTAACCTTGCTCTTAACCCCTCTAACCTTGCCCTTAACCCCTCTAACCTTGCCCTTAACCCCTCTAACCTTGCTCTTAACCCCTCTAACCTTGCTCTTAACCCCTCTAACCTTGCCCTTAACCCCTCTAACCTTACTCTTAACTCCTCTAACCTTACTCTTAACCCTCTGACCTTGCCCTTAACCCCTCTAACCTTGCCCTTAACTCCTCTTAACCCTTGTAAACTTAACCCCTCTCTATATTACTCTGTTCTCCAGTTTCAGACAATTACAAACAAGGTATATTACTTTGCAAGCCATACAAAGAGTCGAGCTCCACTTACTGATTGGTCAGTCTGAAATAGCCATTTAATCGTATTGTCATTGGTGAATGTTCTGTACCAGGTACTTCACTGAGAACTGCTACATATCGGGCTTCGTAGCAAGGCCTGTGGTTGGTGGGTTCTTTGCAAGGATGTTAACCTTCAAGAACCAACCAGTTTGTACATGAAGGACTGGGCACTTGTACATGCAGGACTGGGCACTTGTACATGAAGGACTTTTTTTTTGCGCTGAACAATACCCTTTTTTTAAAAACATTATATAATAAAATAAGAAAACAATAAATGAATAAGAAAATTAATGAAGTATCAAGTTGAAAGAGTTTTACACAGCCCCGAGAGATTGACCTTGCTGTCTGAAATTGCAAGGTCAATTGATGTTTTGTTGGGTTGACGATTCCTAACCCACCTAGCCGAACAGGTAGTGCTAATAGTTCACGTTCGCTGTCACTGAGTGAACTTTGACCTGTAACAGAGGGTAAGAATATTTGTCTGATGATGGCTTCTAATGGTGCAAAAAGATCACTGACGTTGGGAACAACTCTGGTTAAGTAGGTCCATTTGCTTGTGAATCCATGTGTAAAGGCAGCATAAGCAGCATGGGGTTGGGTGATTGCAAATTTAAGGACTGGGCACTTGACATTGAAAAATGTATATATTTAAAGAAATATTTTAATTAAATGTCTAGTTACATAGTGTGCATGCCCTTATATGCTTATTTGCATGTGTTATGATGGACTGGGGACGAGAGAAACACCTTCGTGAATATCTTTGTGTTATTTCATTATAGTAGGTAAGGTTACGTGACGAGAATTAAACAGCTGCCTACCAATGAACCGAGTTTAACGTTGCAATCCCTGCAGAACAAACCCCTGGTATAGGCTTGAAGCCACGCCCAACTAGATAGCTCCCTCGAAGGTGCTCGTTCATGAATCCTCCTTTACAAAGCGAACGTACTCCAGGATAGTCTCGTACCCAGACCCAGATTCCCAACAGCTGCGGATGGATTACATCACCGCTACGTGAAAGTTCTGTCCAGCTATTACATAATACTTACATTCCAACGTCGGAAGGAATGCAGCTACGTCATGTATGAATAATATTATCTTCCGCAAGAATGCGTTAATGCTGTAATTAGAAAGCAAAGACGAGAGGTCAAATTGGAGAATGTGCTGTGCATGTGCCGCTCTGCCCCCAGTTGCCAGAAGGGAAATGTACACAGCTCAATATGTCGGTCAGTGCTTCTCTGCCTAAAGGCAAGGTTACAGCGGATCTTTATGGCTGGCTCAGCCTCATTCTGACATGGGGAGTACAGCGACTTGAGGGTCCAGAGAGAGAGAGAGCACCTTGGAGGTCCAAATAGAGAGCACCTTGGAGGTCCAAATAGAGAGCACCTTGGAGGCCATTCTGCACACGAGACACAAACTTGGTGCAGAAGTCAATAAGAAAGAATTTCGAAATGGGGTACATTAGACCATTTTCATCACATATGGGAACTTGCTGAAGTGACTCAAGCTTTGCAGTTGGCACTTTGTTGCATCAAGACCTAATACGGGCCCTAGTCCTAACAATGATTGGGCCTATCTTACCTCGAACTGCATGATGACATTTTAAAATGACATTAATTTCGTTTGTTTCAGGCACTGTCTTAGTGCCTACATCCCTATGTTTTCCATTCCGGAATTGCTATATGAATAAGAAAGAAATCTTCTCCATCTGAAAAAAAAGTTAACATCCAAGACCAGCATGTCATCGTAAACGACGCCACGGGGGGTCTGGGAACGAGAGCATGATGATCGTATGAATTTTTTTTGTGGGTCATGTGATTGCATAAAACATAAAACAAACATGGCATTCGTGGCGCTGTTGGTGCTGTTAGCAGCGGAACTGTTCTCCGTGCAGGGATGGATAGATCCTGACTACGTGGACCCCAATCCAGACCCTCGGCTGCAGGCCGAATTCCGCCCGCCATCAGTCCCGCTGATAGTGCAAGACCCCTATACCAGGTGAGGCTTGGGGCGTATGGGCGCAGCGCTAATTATTCCTCAGTTATGCCGAGGTAGTAACATACTACCCGCATCACCTTATCCAACGTGTGGTAGAGCTCTGTTGTACCTGACGACCTCTGGACCCTCTAGTTATCTTGTGTGGCCTACGCGCCTTCGTTGCACGTGATGTTACATGTTTTACGTTCTCTCTGGTTTTTTCCTCAGCATCTGGTCCAACAACGACCATCTGTATGACGACTGTACACGTCACTGGACGGGTGCCGTGAACTGCATGACCGGGATGATTAGAGTGGGCCAGAGGCTCTTCAGGTAAGCGGGCGACCCTGGGGGGGGGGGGGGGGGGGGAGGAGGGGCGATGGTGATTAGCAGTGGCGGATCCCGGACAAGGAGGTGGTGCGGGAAATCTATTTGGGGGGAGGAAGGTATGGCCTATATTTAAATGATAACAGCTAAGCTGGTGTTAAGGCGACCATACACACTGGGCAACGTGTTGTGCACACACCAGTATGTATTTATGCAAAACCCTAGTATTTTAATGTTCCGCTGAAGTTGTATGATGCAACGTAGTTGCTTAAGTTAATCACTGGAGCACCTGCCTATTGATATGCTATTAATTAGGCAAACAGGGCATTGTACCAGTGTGTCCTGAGGTCAGCCAAAAAGGACAATACCCTACTGCATGCACAGCACACACACACACACACACACACATGCACACACACACGCACACACACATACACACATGCATACACACATGCACACACACATACACACATGCATACACACGCACACGCACACACACACACACACAAATGAAGTAGAATCACCTCATATGAATTGTAGGGGAGGGATTAGGGAGCAGGGGGTTGGGGAAAGTCTCTCAGTTTAACAAAACTCTCTGGACCACATGTTCGTTTATTAATATGGTGACCTCGAGTTCATCATCGACCTCTGAACTCGAGGTCATCATATTAATAAACGAACATGTTAACTTAGTTATATTAACTTAGTTATATTAACTAAATGTTCTCTGGAAAGTGCATGCTGTTTTAATATGAGCAAACTCTTGCTGTCATGTTTTATTATCGAGCACCATTTTAAATTTGAAGCAAACTGTTCCGACTGCATGGCCAGTTGAAAATTTGTATCACTTTAGGGATTAGGGGTTAAGGGATATGGGGTGTGATATAAACTGGTTTGGGGACACAGGTTCATGGGCAAAGATGACTATGATACCGGCTTCAACTACGACTACCCTCCGCTGACAATGAAACAAGTCAAGATGACTGTAAGTTGTTGCATCACATGACATCACCTGACATCACATTACATCACCTGACATCACCTGACATCACATTACATGGATCTGGTGTTTGTGCAGGTGTACCCCACCCAGACGATCTATGTCTTCCAGAGAGGAGGCATACAACTGACTGTGACCGTGAGTGTGTCATCGTATCAACACACTGCACAGCATCACACATCCACGCACCACACCCACATGCCACACCCATACACCACCCACATGCCACGCCCATACACCACCCACATGCCACGCCCATGCACCACCCACACAGTTCACCACACCAGCGTTTGGCCACATCTTCTCCGTTGGCACCTGGAGTCTTCACGCCCTCCCCCTCACCTACATCACCTTTGAAGTGGAGTCCATTGACACTGAAGCTCACCACGTGCAGATCTATTTCGACATGACTGCAGAGGTGGGTGTGGTCAACCTGCCCCTCCCCCTGCTCACTGACCGTTCATTGTGTCTTTTTAGGCGACAGTTAACAACGATGGTACACAGGTGGGAGGGGCCACTGTTGTTGTCAACGGTACTACATATCACAACTTGGGCAATCTTCAACAGGTGGGTGTTAGTGCTAGTGGTGTCATGGTGTGTAAGTGCTAGTGGTGTCATGTGGTGTGTAAGTGCTGGTGGTGTCATGTGGGGTGTAAGTGCTGGTGGTGTCATGTGGGGTGTAAGTGCTAGTGGTGTCATGTGGGGTGTAAGTGCTAGTGGTGTCATGTGGGGTGTAAGTGTTACTGGTGTCATGTGGGGTGTAAGTGCTTGTGGTGTCATGTGGGGTGTAAGTGCTTGTGGTGTCATGTGGGGTGTAAGTGTTACTGGTGTCATGTGGGGTGTAAGTGCTAGTGGTGTCATGTGGGGTGTAAGTGTTACTGGTGTCATGTGGGGTGTAAGTGCTTGTGGTGTCATGTGGGGTGTAAGTGTTAGTGGTGTCATGTGGGGTGTAAGTGCTTGTGGTGTCATGTGGGGTGTAAGTGTTAGTGGTGTCATGTGAGGTGTAAGTGTTAGTGGTGTCATGTGGGGTGTAAGTGCTTGTGGTGTCATGTGGGGTGTAAGTGTTAGTGGTGTCATGTGAGGTGTAAGTGTTACTGGTGTCATGTGGGGTGTAAGTGCTAGTGGTGTCATGTGGGGTGTAAGTGTTAGTGGTGTCATGTGAGGTGTAAGTGTTACTGGTGTCATGTGGGGTGTAAGTGCTAGTGGTGTCATGTGGGGTGTAAGTGTTAGTGGTGTCATGTGGGGTGTAAGTGCTTGTGGTGTCATGTGGGGTGTAAGTGTTAGTGGTGTCTTGTGAGGTGTAAGTGCTTGTGGTGTCATGTGGGGTGTAAGTGTTACTGGTGTCATGTGGGGTGTAAGTGCTTGTGGTGTCATGTGGGGTGTAAGTGTTAGTGGTGTCATGTGGGGTGTAAGTGCTTGTGGTGTCATGTGGGGTGTAAGTGTTAGTGGTGTCATGTGAGGTGATGGTTTCTTTCTCATTTTAGAATGTACTGAGTGGTACAAGTGACAGGATAAATTGGGGTATGTTGTGGGCATCAATTAGATTATATCGTCTTGTGCATTTATAAACCTTTCACCTTATTTTTGTGTCATATGCCACACCTCTAATGTTTCCTGCCACACCCCCCATCACCAGGGTACCTGTACGTGGCTGTCCCACAGTCCAGTGGCACTAGCTCTGGAATCTTCTATGCTACAAGGTCTCGTGCCTACTTCATGAGTGGTCTACCTGTTCCCAATGCCGATGGATCAGCTGACTCGCTCCAGGGTCGTGTGGACCAATCGGTTGTCATCGCAGCCAGCTGGGATCTGGGCATGGTGAAGGCACCTGTCTCCACCTATGTCACGGTGATCTATGATCACTTGCAAGCAGTCAACTTCTTTGGAACACCCATGGTTGCCCTCTGGAAGCATTACTTCAACAATGTGTCTACTCTACTGCAGGCTGCACCTTATTCCACCATGAAACTGGTGAGAGAGGGAGGAAAGGAGGGAGGGAGGGAGACAGGGAGGGAGGGAGGGAGGAAGGGAGAGAGAGAGGGAGGGAAAGAGGGAGGGTGTAAGGGAGGGGAGATTGGAGGGGAAGGAAGAAAGCTGATTGGTCAGTACAAGTTTACATTTAGAGAGATATATGTAGAACTTAAAAATCTTTGGTCTCATTAATGGGCCAATGTCTCTTCCCACTTCAATCCACCTATGTAGGTGTGTGATGAGCTTGATAATGGAATTGTTAATGAGTTGTATGCAGTAGGCGGAGCCAACTACACTTCAATTGCTTCATTGGCATGGAGGTACATGGTGTGTATGTGTGTGTGTGTGTGCGTGTGGATCCTTTAAGTACTAATTGGGTGTGTGTTTTTGCACATGATGCTAACCAGCTTCATTTATTGCTGCAGCCAATTTATTAATTGCTAATTGCGCCCATGTGTTTCACGTTGACAATGTAGACATATAAAGTAATGAAAGCATTAGTAGTAGCATTATCTTAAAAAGGGTAGCATTTAGTGGTGCTTGCTTTGGTAGGGCTTTTTGAATATGTTTTCATCAGTGAATGAATTTAATATTAAGATAGCTTTAATCTCTTCCTATGCCAAATTGAGGTTTTTTTGGTACCTACATGTGTTACCAGTTAATTAACTGCTTGTTATTGTTACCTCCTCCCCAGGCAAACCCTTGGTGCCCTACAGTCTGTCTATAACCCTATACTGAATACCTCTTGGATCTTCCTCAAAGAGATATCCAGCTGTGGGTGTGTCAGCACGGTGGGTGTGGCATGTATCCAGCTGTGGGTGTGTCAGCACAGTGGGTGTGGCATGTATCCAGCTGTGGGTGTGTCAGCACGGTGGGTGTGGCATGTTAATTGTAGTGCTTCGGTGTTCGGTGTGGAGACCAAACAGGTATCTTTTGTGAGGGAGACAAGGTCCAGTTTTCCCCCACGTGCAATTAATGTAAGGTTTAGGATTACGTAATTATGTATGTAATATTTAAAATTTTTGATGTTTGCATCAATATACAGACGTACAGCCTTTGTCCTCCGTTAACCACACACCCCCCTACTATATCAAGCCAGAGGCCTAGTTTTATATTTAGGTCTTTAAAATTATTAAATTACCATTTCATTCCTAAAACGTAAGCAGCATTCCTACATATGTTTGTAGCAACTGCTGGCTATTTGCCACAAGTCCTGACCTACAATGGGGTATATCACCATTAACCCTCTCCTCCCAATATTGTATACATTTAAGCCTCTCCTCGTGTTCAACCCTCCTCTTCACGTTTCTCTTCAGGTTGACGTTACCTTCCCAGCATCCCCCCAGTTCCTGTGGTCTGATCCAGAGATCCTTCGCCTAATGATTCTACCAGTCCTTGATTACGCCAATAACCAGACATACAAATATGGTTTGAAAGTTAACTACACTTACGTATTTGCTCCTCATCACCTGGGATACTGGCCCAGTGAGTGTGCCTTTGCCATGTGGGTGTGTGCATGCCTCTCATTTCTCCTTTCCTTTGCAGTATGTGACCTAGACCCAAGCAGACAGGAAAACATGCCAATTGAGGAAACTGCTAACTTGGTTTGCCATATCCCCTCTTCCCTCACTGATCCTCTTCCCTTACTGATCCTCTTCTCTCACTGATCTTCTTCCCTCACTGATCCTCTTCCCTCACTGATCTTCTTTCCTCACTGATCCTCTTCCCTCACTGATCCTCTTCTCTCACTGATCCTCTTCCCTTACTGATCCCCTTCCCTCACTGATCCTCTTCCCTCACTGATCCTCTTCCCTCACTGATCCTCTTCCCTCACTGATCCTCTTTCCTCACTGATCCTCTTCCATCACTGATCCTCTTCCATCACTGATCCTCTTCCCTCACTGATCCTCTTCCCTTACTGATCCCCTTCCCTCACTGATCCTCTTCCCTCACTGATCCTCTTCCATCACTGATCCTCTTCCCTCACTGATCCTCTTCCCTTACTGATCCCCTTCCCTCACTGATCCTCTTCCCTCACTGATCCTCTTCCCTCACTGATCCTCTTTCCTCACTGATCCTCTTCCCTCACTAACCATGGTCACTGTATTCCTTTTGCAGCTGCTAATGATTGCTGCTATTGTACAGCGCCAGTCGCAAAACATTACCTGGCTGAAGCCATATTGGTATGTGGGGGAGGAGAGGAGGGGGGAGGAGGGGTTGAGGGCAGCATTGCCATTTGTGTGGTCACTCATCTTGTTGCATCCTTCTTGCACACATACCAAAGGCACCTATTGGTTCAGTGGGGCAACTACCTGATGTCTAACCTTCCTGACCCTGAACAGCAGGTGTGTACTGACGACTTCAGAGGTGTTCTGAAACACAACGTCAACCTGGGGGCCAAGGTATTGCATAAATAGGGATGTGGTCAGAACTCATGGTAGCAAGGGTCTGGGTGTAAAGTGCTTCAAGGGTTGAGTGGGAGGGGTGTAAAGTGCTGCAAGGGTTGGGTGGGAGGGGTGTAAAGTGCTGCAAGGGTTGGGTGGGAGGGGTGTAAAGTGCTGCAAGGGTTGGGTGGGAGGGGTGTAAAGTGCTTCAAGGGTTGAGTGGGAGGGTGTAAAGTGCTTCAAGGGTTGGGTGGGAGGGTGTTAAGTGCTTCAAGGGTTGGGTGGGAGGGTGTAAAGTGCTTCAAGGGTTGGGGGGTGCGTTGCAATAGTGTTACCCCCCAACAGGGCATTGTTGGTATGGCTGCCCTGAGCTATCTGCTGGATGTCAAAGGTGATGCTCTGGAGGCGGCTTCGTTCATGTCACGTGCACAGTTCTATGTCAAATGGTGGATGGACAATGGCATAGTAAGTAACCTAGGCGACCTTCTGGTCTCTGGTTTGATGACCTGCTGGTCTTGGGTGGGTTTGTGCTCCAGAACACAGATGGTCTGGCTCCACACTACAGGCTGAACTTCAAGCACAATGGATGGTCGATTAAGTACAACCTTGTGTATCAGGTGGGTGTGGTTTGTATCTGGGTGTGGCGGGCATGTATATGTGTGTGCCTGCATGCCTAGTAAGCCTTATTGTGTACATGTGTTTAGATGTGTACATGTTTGTGTATATGTTGTGTACATGTGTGCTTGTGTACATGTTTGTGTACATGTGTACATGTTTGTGTACATGTGTACATGTTTGTGTACATGTGTACATGTTTGTGTACATGTGTACATGTTTGTGTACATGTGTACATGTTTGTGTACATGTGTACATGTGTACATGTGTACATGTTTGTGTACATGTGTACATGTGTACATGTTTGTGTACATGTGTACATGTCCATGGGTTAACTGTCATGCTCTTGTCTTCAGCGCATCCTAGGTATAAAGGACCTCTTCCCTGATGAGGTCTTCTGTGCTGAGGGTGCATGGTACGACTCGCACATGCGCAGGTGTGGTGTTGATCTGGATGGACCTAGCAACTTCACCAAGATTGACTGGGAAATGTGGGCAGCTGCCATGGGCAATGAAACACATGTATGTTGCTTTAACCTTGCCCTTAACCCCTCTAACCTTGCCCTTAACCCCTCTAACCTTGCCCTTAACTCCTTTTACCTTGCCCTTAACCCCTCTAACCTTGCCCTTAACCCCTCTAACCTTGCCCTAACTCCTTTTACCTTGCCCTTAACCTCTAGCCTTACTCTTAACCTCTGACCTTGTCCTTAACCCCTCTAACCTTGCCCTTAACTCCTCTTAACCCTTCTAAACTTAACCCCTCTCTATATTACTCTGCTCCAGTTTCAGACAATTACAAACAAGGTATATTACTTTGCAAGCCATACAAAGAGTCGAGCTCCACTTACTGATTGGTCAGTCTGAAATAGCCATTTAATCGTATTGTCATTGGTGAATGTTCTGTACCAGGTACTTCACTGAGAACTGCTACATATCGGGCTTCGTAGCAAGGCCTGTGGTTGGCGGGTTCTTTGCAAGGATGTTAACCTTCAAGAACCAACCAGTTTGTACATGAAGGACTGGGCACTTGTACATGCAGGACTGGGCACTTGACATTTAAAAATGTATATATTTTAAGAAACATTTTAATTAAATGTCTAGTTACATAGTGTGCATGCCCTTATATGCTTATTTGCATGTGTTATGATGGACTGGGGACGAGAGAAACACCTTCGTGAATATCTTTGTGTTATTTCATTATAGTAGGTAAGGTTACGTGACGAGAATTAAACAGCTGCCTACCAATGAACCGAGTTTAACGTTGCAATCCCTGCAGAACAAACCCCTGGTATAGGCTTGCAGCCACGTCCAACTAGATAGCCCCCTCGAAGGTGCTCGTTCATGAATCCTCCTTTACAAAGCGAACGCACTCCAGTACCACAGCAAAAAAGACTCATCGAATTAATTCTTAATTTTCAATTGATTTGTCATTACATACCTGGTACAAACTGTTAACAATATGTACCAGAATGAAAGTGACACATCAAAATTGAAAATCAAGAATTGATTCGAGCTGTGGACGTATCCGGACAGTGACAGGTGCAGAAGAGCCCGCATCATCAAGCGATTGGCGCGGCAAGCGTATCCTCCCGGCCTCCATCTATAAAAAGACATTGGAGCATGGCGGTTGATATAGTGGGGGACTGTCTGCAGAACTGTCTAAGTTGAAAAAAAGTGGGCAGCGCCTTAACAAAGGTCACCCTTTTCTGCTGGGGGCGTGCCGCGGCGCCCCCTTAAAAATCGCCTGTTCGGTCTTTCGACCATATTAGGATCAGGCAAGTTTTTAAAATCCTTCCCGAGCGTTAAGCGAGGCCTTTTTTGTCATTAGGGATGGAAGCCTCACTGCTGCTGGCCTTGCCACTGCTGGTTATCACCGTCGTGTATTTCCTATGGCCTCGCTACCGCCCCATGAATCTGCGGAAGTTCCCGCGGAAATACAACGATGAAAAGGTTCGTGCGTGCGTGTGTGCGTGTGTGTGCGTGCGTGCGTGCGTGCGTGCGTGTGTGTGTGTGCGTGCGTGTGTGCGTGCGCGTGTGTGTGCGTGTGTGTGTGTGTGTGTGTGCGTGTGCGTGCGTGCGTGTGTGCGTGCGCGTGCGTGTGTGCAAGTACTTTTCAAGTGTCAACACAGATCTTGATATCGCAGGGCAAGAAAACCTCTTACTACGACGTTATCTGTGTTGGGGCAGGCCCCTCGGGCTCTTGTCTGGGGTACTACCTCGCGAAGCATGGGAGGAAAATCGCCCTGCTCGAGAAGAAGCAGTTTCCTCGTGACAAGATATGCGGAGATGCCCTTTGCAAGACCGGGATTGAAATGCTGATGGAAATGGGTCTGTATGACAAACTGTTGAAAGAGAAAAAAGCTCACGTGGTCAGTTCATTTTCAAACGTAAAAAAAATGCGGGCACTCGTAATAAAATTGTCAGCCGATCCAATTATTATTATTTTTTAATTATTTTTTTTTGTTCACGTCTCGCATAGGCCGACGCGGGAGGACTGGTCAGCCCCGGAGGTCTCAGTTACATTGGTCAGAGCCACAAGGTGCTAGGAAAGGTACCTGGAGCGCTAGCCTGCAAAAGGATTGTCCTTGACGAGACGCTTGTTAGAGCTGCCCAGCAGTAAGCTGTGTGTGTGTGTGTGTGTGTGTGTTGTGATTTAAAAATTAAATTTTTGTGTGTAGGAGTGGGGCGGAGCTTATTGAGAACACTCCTGTTAAGGATGCAAAGTTTGACAATGCCACTGGATTATGGACAGTTACAATTGAGGACTCTGACATCACTTATCAGGTATCCACACTCATCTCCTCCCCCTCCCTCCTTCACATCTGCTATGCCCCAGGGTAGGGTGCTGGTATGTGCTGATGGATCCACATCTAAACTGGCCACGCAGCTGGGATTGGTGACAGGTCCCCCCCAGGCCACCTGCTCCAGATCTTATGTTGGTGCTGGTACCCACTCCTTCAAAGCCGATGGAGTCATGTTCTACCCTAGGGGAATTCTTCCTGGTAAATTAAAGTGCATGTGTTGTGTGCCATATATGGGAACTGTTGTGATACTCTAGGATACTCTAGGGCACTCTTGGGTACACTTATTAATTCTGTCTTTCATTCTTATTGTTGATCGTGATTCTAAAATGATGTATGGTTACAGATTGTGACAAAAAGCTCATTCTTTACCTGCAAAAACACACACACACACACACACACACACACACACACACACACACACACACACACACACACACACAGGATATGGTGTTCTTTTCCGACATGCAAATGATGAGCTTGGCTACTGCTGTTATCTTGTCCCTGGCAACCCCAAGGTTACCAACGACACCCTCTCCTACTGGCATGAGCACCTAATGAAGGATGACCCTGTCATTAGCCGTGCAATTGGAAAGAGCAAAAACATAGAGAGGATGAAAGCAGGCAAGAGGAGTGGTGTGACAAGGGGGTGGGTGTGATGAAGTGAGGGGTGGATGTGATGAAGTGAGGGGTGGATGTGATGAAGTGAGGGGTGGGTGTGATGAAGTGAGGGGTGGGTGTGATGAAGTGAGGGGTGGGTGTGATGAAGTGAGGGGTGGGTGTGATGAAGTGAGGGTGGGTGTGATGAAGTGAGGGGTGGGTGTGATGAAGTGAGGGGTGGGTGTGATGAAGTGAGGGGTGGGTGTGATGAAGTGAGGGGTGGGTGTGATGAAGTGAGGGGTGGGTGTGATGAGGTGAGGGTGGGTGTGATGAAGTGAGGGTGGGTGATGAAGTGAGGGTGGGTGTGATGAAGTGAGGGTGGGTGTGATGAAGTGAGGGGTGGGTGTGATGAAGTGAGGGGTGGGTGTGATGGAAGTAGTCAGCTATAAGTTAGTCTTGTATGTGGAACCACAAATGTTTGAACAATGTCTCATTGTTAACTGTTTGATTGATCGATGTCTCATTGTTTGCGATGCAGGCAGTCTTCGTGTTGGTGGGGAGAAGAACACATATGATGACCATCTGCTGGTCATTGGAGATGCTGCTGGTAAGGGGTGTGGCCTTCGGAAGTCAGCATGATCACAGTTGACCACGCCCACTGCTAGGTATGATTGACCCCATGACCGGTGAAGGGATACACCATGCCATGGAGTCTGGTAAGATTGCTGCTGAGTTCCTGAGGGAGGCATTTGAGGTGGGGAACTTTGACAAGGAGGTGATGAAGGAGTACCAGAACAGGTGGATGTACAAGTATGGAAGTGATTATAAATGGTAAGGCAACTTCCGTATATGGTATGGTTACTGGTAACAGATGGTGGTGCCTCCTCTCCAGGTCCATGTTTTTTGTTCAGCTGACCCATCGCTACCCAATCCTGCTCGATGCTGCCACAGCTGCCATGCAGAGGAAGGGGAATGAGTACCTTGCCAGGTGGGCAGACATCATGACTGGGAGGATCCCCAAAGCCAACCTGCTGCGCCCGGAGTTTGCCATAGTGATGGGTTATGAGGTAGTGAAGCTGATGATCCAGTCCCTGCTTGGAATGGACCCCCGTGCGAAGGCGAAGCCGCCCATCAAGCTTGCGCAAGACGACTGAACTGTTATTTATGACCATATAAGGGTTTTGAAAGGAGTGGTCTGAGGGGAAAAAAAAAAAAAAGGTTTTAATTTGCTCTCCTAATAATACACACCACTTATAGTATCCACGGGGACTGGGAATGAGGCACGAAGAATTTACGGACGCCGAGAATGATTCAATGGCTTATGCTTGTTACAGGTATTTGTGTACGTGTTATTTGTTCGCCCGCTACCAACGTATGGGACAAGTAAGATTTATTGCGTACTGAGATAAAAATGCTAATAACTAGTTTTCTAAAGAACCATTTGCATCTCCACCCTGCAACTGGCACACGAAGAAACAAAAATGTTGCTTTCAGGTACGCATATGTAATTTCCCATTGAATCATTCCCACCAGTGGGTGTGGCGTAAATTCCTTCGCTCCTCGTCCTCATTGATACTATCAATATGGATGGCTGACTTATAACAGCAGGTCGCTTGCTCAACTGACCATCCACGAGGGGGTGAGGGAAAACTTCCTCGTCCCTACGTTGGAGGTATAATATAATCGCAGTCCTATATAATTATAAAAGACCAAAGTACGCATATGAATTGATCTGTACGATTGACGAATGAAAGGCCGTTTGAAATGGACAACTTCAGGAGGAAGGAAGTTTCCAGTTTTAGCTATTGTTAATTAATTTGTAAAAAAAAAAAAAAAAAAGGTCACGTTCAAGTCAGACGATTAAATATCATACGTGAGGCGCGCGCGCGCGGCGACCGATCAGATCAGACGACCTTTCGCGCAGATAGAAAAAAAAAAAAGCCGCCCACAGTGTCTAGACCCTCCCATCGTTTGGGGAGTGAATATTTTGGCAGGCCGTCTGTTTTAGTTGAACATGGACACTGCTGTCCTCGGAGTTGCTCTTCTACTGCCGCTATTTGGCCTCGTGTATCTTTTCTGGCCGAGATATCTTTCCATTAACTTATCCCAGTTCCCTCGGAAATTCAACTACGAAAAGGTATTTTAGTGGGAATATTTAGGCTTCTTCATAATTGGTGTGGGTACAAACGAGTTTCTTAACGTAATATATCACGTGTTGTCTCAAAAGTACATGTAAGGGTCGCGCCACACGATGACATGGATCAGCTGATGATGTATAAGAGCGTAGCCCCGCCCCTTCTTACATCACAGAGCAAGACCAAACCTTACTATGACGTAATTTGCGTCGGGGCAGGCCCCTCGGGCTCTTGTCTCGGGTACTACCTTGGAAGGCACGGCAAAACGATCGCCCTGCTCGAGAAGAAGCAGTTTCCTCGTGACAAGATATGCGGAGATGCCGTATGCAAGACCGGGATTGAAATGTTGATGGAAATGGGTCTGTATGACGACCTTGTTAAGGAAAAGAAGGCCCACGTGGTAAGTAATGCAGCAAGCGGATGGATTACATAACGCGTGCATGGAAGCTAGGTCTGGGAACGAGACTAATACCAAGGCAGGGCGGGTGGTATGTGTGTGTGACAAGGTACTGGAGTTTATTTAAAAATATAGTTAAACCACTAGTGTGCTAGTAGCAATGGGTGTGACATCTTTGTAGCTACAGGTGGCTGGATCAGGTTTATTCTTGTATAGGCTGATTCTGGGGGTGTGGTCAGCCCAGGTGGGCTCAGCTTCGTAGGGCGAAGTCACGAGCAGTTGGGAAAGGTTCCAGCAGCCCTTGCTTGCAAGAGGATAATCCTTGATGAGGCGCTTGTCAGAGCAGCTCAGAAGTAAGTCACCTGACATGTTGTCTGTAGGTCACGTGACATTGTCAGTAGATCACCTGACATGTTGTCTGTAGGTCATGTGATACATTGTCTGTAGATCACCTGACATGTCTGTGGGTCGCTTGACACTAATGTACCCAGACAAAAATGGCCAGTATTATAAGAATGTTGTTCATATGATACCTTGATAACAGATGGAGTAAATGCAACATGTTTGTGTGTGTGTGTGTGTGTGTGTAGGAGTGGGGCGGAGCTTATTGAGAACACTCCTGTTAAGGATGCAAAGTTTGACAAGGCCACTGGATTATGGACAGTTACAATTGAGGACTCTGACATCACTTATCAGGTATCCACACTCATCTCCTCCCCCTCCCTCCTTCACATCTGCTATGCCCCAGGGTAGGGTGCTGGTGTGTGCTGATGGTGCCACATCTAAACTGGCCACGCAGCTAGGATTGGTGACAGGTCCCCCTCAGGGAACCTGCTCCAGATCTTATGTTGGTGCTGGTACCCACTCCTTCAAAGCCGATGGAGTCATGTTCTACCCAAAAGGTTTACTACCAGGTTAGTACACACCTATGAGGTACCATAAACTCGCAACTACAAGCCGCGGCTTCTAATCGGGACTACAAACATGAATTCCTCCCACAAAAAGCCTAAGCACCGACATAACGACATACCCTGGCCTCACCAGATTTTTTTGATTGCAATGCTTGTTGATCCAAGCATGTGTGAAACCTTCAACCACTGTTTTAGCAATGCTAATATTTTTATGGTGATTATCCAAACCTTCCATGCAAAATTTTGTAGTCCTGATTAGACGCCGCAGCTTCTAATTGCGAGTTTACGGTATTCTGTAACTAGGGAATAG
The DNA here is from genome assembly GCA_963681505.1 of Eunapius fragilis. NCBI lineage: Eukaryota > Metazoa > Porifera > Demospongiae > Spongillida > Spongillidae > Eunapius > Eunapius fragilis. Next base: position 9,988,980 of record OY811976.1, on the reverse strand, counting down.
GGGGGAGGGATGCAGTAACTAGGGAAGAGGGGGGAGGGTATGCAGTAACTAGGGAAGAGGGGGGAGGGATGCAGTAACTAGGGAAGAGGGGGGAGGGCATGCAGTAACTAGGGAAGAGGGGGGAGGGGGGAGGGTATGCAGTATTTATAGAATTGCATGTTGAAAGATAGGGGGTGAAATATATATTAGTTTGTTGTCATATGACTAGTCATATAATTAATCTTCTATTCACTACACACATCCACACACACCACACTCACACACACACACACACACACACCACACACATACACACACACCACACACATACACACAGGTTATGCTGCCCTATTTATGCACCCAAACAATGAGCTTGGCTACTGCTGTTACATCATCCCTGGCAACCCCAAGGTGACCAACGACACCCTGCCATATTGGCATGAGCGACTGATAAAGGAAGACCCTGTCATTAGCAAGGCAATTGGAAAGAGTACTGACATTGAGAGAATGAAGGCAGGCAAGTGGTGGAGATAATGTGATGGAGGGAGGGGAAGTGATAATGTGATGGAGGGGAAGTGATATTGTGATGGAGGGGAAGTGATAATGTGATGGAGGGAGGGGAAGTGATGTGATGGAGGGAGGGGAAGTAATGTGATGGAGGGAGGGGAAGTGATGTGATGGAGGGAGGGGAAGTGATAATGTGGAGGGAGGGGGAGTGATATTGTGATGAGGCGGGGTCCACTGCAGTTGTTAGCAAACTCTTTCATGATGCAGGCAGTCTTCGCTTCGGTGGGGAGAAGAACACATATGATGACCATCTGCTGGTCATTGGAGATGCTGCTGGTAAGGGGTGTGGCCTTCGGAAGTCAGTATGATCACAGTTGACCACGCCCACTGCTAGGTATGATTGACCCCATGACCGGTGAAGGAATACACCATGCCATGGAGTCTGGTAAGATTGCTGCTGAGTTCCTGAGGGAGGCATTTGAGGTGGGAAACTTTGACAAGGAGGTGATGAAGGAGTACCAGAACAGGTGGATGTACAAGTTTGGAAGTGATTATAAATGGTAAGGCAACGTCCATATATGGTGTGGTAACTTCTGTACAATGTTGATATGACACTATGAATTCTAATTGAAATGAGTGTTTTACTGACTATTGTTGCCTTAGTATACAATACTGACCATTCCTTCATGTGATGTAATCTGACCCCACCTACCAAACCTGAATATGGGCACATTAACCCATACCTTACTGCAGTGATTACATCATCAGATCCCTTTCCCCTCAAGGTTACTAGCCTTCATCATCAGATCCCTTTCCCCTCAAGGTCACTAGCCTTCATCGTCAGATCCCTTTCTCCTCAAGGTCACTAGCCTTCATCATCAGACCCCTTTCCCCTCAAGGCCACTAGCCTTCGTCGTCAGACCCCTTTCCCCTCAAGGCCACTAGCCCTCATCATCAGGTCCCTTTCCCCTCAAGGTCACTAGCCTTCATCATCAGACCCCTTTCCCCTCAAGGTCACTAGCCTTCATCATCAGATCCCTTTCCCCTCAAGGTTACTAGCCTTCATCATCAGATCCCTTTCCCCTCAAGGTCACTAGCCTTCATCGTCAGATCCCTTTCTCCTCAAGGTCACTAGCCTTCATCGTCAGACCCCTTTCCCCTCAAGGCCACTAGCCCTCGTCGTCAGACCCCTTTCCCCTCAAGGCCACTAGCCCTCATCATCAGGTCCCTTTCCCCTCAAGGTCACTAGCCTTCATCATCAGACCCCTTTCCCCTCAAGGTCACTAGCCTTCATCATCAGATCCCTTTCCCCTCAAGGTCACTAGCCTTCATCATCAGATCCCTTTCCCCTCAAGGTCACTAGCCTTCATCAGTGTTCTCTATCGCTACCCAATCCTGCTCGATGCTGCCGCAGCTGCCATGCAGAGGAAGGGGAATGAATACCTCGCCAGGTGGGCGGACGTCATGACTGGGAGGGTCCCCAAAGCCTACCTGCTGCGCCCAGAGTTCTCTGTCCTGATTGGCTACGAGGTAGTGAAGCTGATTGTTCAGAAGATCATTGGTCGTGACCCTCGCAAGAAACCAATGACATCAGATATGACTGACTAGGGACGATGCTGGGGAAAGGAATGGGGACTTGACTTTGAAATGTAAAGCATGATTTTATGTGCTGTGGTAGTTTGATGATTGGTTGGAGACTGATTGGTTGGTTAGTGACCCACTCTGGTATACACAGACCAAGATTGATTTATTGGTTGGGGCACACAGATAAAGATTGATTTATTGGTTGGGGCACACAGATAAAGATTGATTTAGTGGATGGGCACACAGACAAAGATTGATTTAATGGCTGGGCACACAGAAGGGATTGGATTTGCTAGCAAAGGATTCGTAGAATGGGTGGGGTAAAATGCCTGGCTTCCCTACAGTACCAGCTGGTCCACATATCCCATGAAGGTCTCATTAGAGTTCTCTTGAGGGAAGTGTGGCTGCACAGCAGTGAGGGAGGCCTGTGTGGGTGTGGCATCAAGAGGGCGGAGCTAAAGACACCTGACCTTCAACTTGGTGAGGAAGGTATGACCGTCTTTCCAAAGGGACTTGAAATCGAGAGGGTTAGGCCTGTGCTTGTAGCAAGCAGCAAGGGCTCCCTGTATGGGTGTCATGGTTACCGCAACAATCACACACATCAACACATGTTCACCATATGCACCCACATACTCACCATTTCATCTACGACATCCTGTGTCAAGTACTGCTCCCAGGTGGTTGAGAAGGGAAGCTCCATGGGGATGGCCTGCAAAGATGTAGCTTACACGGCATGCACATTAACCCTTTAATACATACTGCATGCACATTAACCCTTTAATACACACGGCATGCACATTAACCATTTAATACCACACTGCATGCACATTAACCCTTTAATACATACGGCATGCACAATTAACCCTTTAATAACACACAGCATGCACATTAACCCTTTAATACCACACAGCAGGCACATTAACCCTTTAATACCACACAGCATGCACATTAACCCTTTAATACCACACAGCATGCACATTAACCCTTTAATACCACACAGCATGCACATTAACCCTTTAATACCACACAGCATGCACATTAACCCTTTAATACACTGCATGCACACCAGGGATTTACCTGACCCACCCTTTACCCACTCGCTACCCACCCGTGACTTTTGGGCTTACCCACCCGTAGAAACTATATTGGATGGTACCGCTTTTTATAGTTAATTGCACTTCTCACCAGCAATGCGGGCGTGATCTTTCAATGCACGGAAATCAATTTGTGTATGCTGTTGTTTATACATGTAACTATTACTACACTATGAATCGTGAATTGATGGCACACAATTGAATTCTGGCATTTGACATATAACTTCCATGGTTGACATAACCCACCCGTGCCCCGTTGCCTACCCACCCATCATAAATAAAAGAACCCTTTAACACCATAATACATGCACATTAACCCTTTAATACCATAAGCCCTACCCAATGGCATCAAAGGACACAATTGATCATACTTTTGGTGCTGTTTCAACATCGAAGGTAAGTACCCAGAAGCCTTTGACATCTGTCTGGGTAGAAGCCAGCTTACCATGAAGATTGGGGCCTGCACACACAAAGCAGTTAATAACTGCATGATTTCTTAGCCTAGAGTAGTTAATAATTGCATGACTACTTAGGCTAGAGTAGTTAATAATTGCATGACTTCTTAGCCTAGAGCAATTGCATGACTTCTTAGCAAAATGTCATTGAGTTATGCAATGTTTGCTAGTGTATGACATTAAACAAAAAACATACTATTATATGCAGTTAACTAACTATTATATGCAGTTAACTAACCACTACAAGCATAATTAAATGCTATTCCTATTTTTAAAAGCATAATTATAAGTTAAGTCACAGAATAAAGATGCCTTACTTGTGATCAAGGCTACACATGGGATACCACTCTCTCCAGAGAGCATTGCTTCTTGGTACCTCTGATGACTGCGGACATCGTTCTCTGATGGTCTCGCCTCAGACGCTGGGTGGCTGTGGTACCAACCTACCAACTGCAGCCCTCTGGTCAACATGGAGGCCTGGACCTGAGACACAACCACTATCACAAGGTGGTATGGACCTGAGACACAACCACTATCACACGGTGGTATGGACCTGAGATGCAGCCACTATCAACAAGGAGGTATGGACCCGGGACGCTTGCAGCCACTATCAACAAGGATGTATGGACCCGGACGCTTGCAGCCACTATCAACAAGGAGGTATGGACCCGGGACGCTTGCAGCCACTATCAACAAGGAGGTATGGACCCGGGACGCTTGCAGCCACTATCAACAAGGAGGTATGGACCCGGGACACTTACAGCCACTATCAACAAGGAGGTATGGACTCATTTTGGACATGAAACCTAAGGTTGGTCATATTTCAAGCCCCGGTCAGCCAGTACCCTAACCATTGTCTGGTAGAGCTTGAGATAAAGGTAAGGCACTCCAGGAGGAATGGAAAGGACCAAGAAGGTAAGAAATAGGGCTGAGATGGAATGGGAATAGGGCTGAGATGGAATGGAATAGGGCTGAGATGGAATGGGAATAGGGCTGAGATGGAATGGGAATAGGGCTGAGATGGAATGGAATAGGGCTGAGATGGAATGAAATAGGGCCAAGAAGGTATGAAATAGGGCTGAGTTAGAATGGATTAAGGCTTACACATCTCCCATCCTTAACCTATTCTTTCTCATATGGTCACTCACTTCCTGTTCCCACTTTGCAGATTGGTGAGGTTCACATACACAGGGAAATGCTTGAAGAATCTCCAGCACTGTTAGTATTGAGCAAATGTTACTATATCAGCCTCTCCGTCCACCCCACCATCCTGCCCATACCCACACACCTCCGTCCACCCCACCATCCTGCCCACACACACACCTCCGTCCACCCCACCATCCTGCCCACACCCACACACCTCCATCCACCCCACCATCCTGCCCACACCCACACACCTCCGTCCACCCCACCATCCTGCCCACACCCACACACCTCCGTCCACCCCACCATCCTGCCCACACCACACCCACGCCCTTGATGCCTGCTGAGAACAATCACTCACCCTTTGTGTTGGAGTCATACGTCCCTCCAAGATATCCCATCACTTCTACCATGGCCATGTGGCTATGAAAATCCTTGGAGGGCATTAATTAGAGAAGGCTGAATGTCGTGGTTATACAAACAACTAAGAAACAGCAACAGTAAACAGCAACAGTAAACAGCAGCAGTAAATAGCAGTGATTGTTGGTGCTGAAAAGAGATAACTAGCTCTAGACAAAACAAGTGGTGCAAGGAATAATGGTTTAACCCTTTATCACCAACACAACATATAGCTATTTGACCACACCCAGACAATAGTTGCTTACCATAAGTAGTAAAACATTTGACATCACAGAGACAGTGAAAGGTTGGACCACACCTAGAGACAGTGAAAGGTCATGGAGACAGTGAAAGGTCATGAGACAGTGAAAGGTCATGGAGCAGTGAAAGGTCACGGAGACAGTGAAAGGTCACGGAGACAGTGAAAGGTCATGGAGACAGTGGGTCATACCTATGCTTTCTGCTGATGAGCACTGAAGCAGAGTTGCACTGGTATGAGTCGCAACTGGACCAGTTCTGTTAGGTGAGAGGGTTCATATCAGACATAAAAAAAAACCACCTCCCACCTCCATCATCCCCTTCCTCCCACTACCACACCCACCCTCACCACCACTGTCAATATCATCACCACCCCCCCTCTCACCACCACCATAACCACCCTTCCCACCATCACCACCCCTCCCACCACCCCTCCCACCACCACCATTTCATGGACCCTCTTATATCCTATTAGAGCACTCACACACATGAGTGTGCAATGGTTCCATTCTCCATTGCTGGAGGTTCTGTGGAGGAGGGGGAAGAGAAGAGATGGAGGTGTGGCTATGTAACCCTTAGAGGTGTGGTCATTGGCTGCTCATATCAGTAGTTCTTTCCCCTGACCCCTCTCATTTATATAATGGTTCACCTTTGCTTCGGTAGGGTGACGCGTCTAATGTGGGCTGCTTCCTGCAAATGGGAGGATCTTCACACATGCAGTCTCCATCCCTCAAGGTGTGATTTGGTATGGATGTTGGTATGTGTGCATACATGCCCATGATGTGCTCTAATTGGAATATTTTAACCTTTTCCTTGTTTTCTTGGGACTTTCAGGAGTCTCTGATACGTCTAAATGTAAATCCTGAAATTAGATAGTTTATTTGAATGAATGTGTGTATGTATGTGTGTATGTATGCATGTATGTATGTATGTGTGTAGCAATTATTATTATTATGTATGTATGTACGTATGTATGTGTGTATGTATGTATGTATGTATGTATGTACGTATGTACGTATGTATGTGTATACGTGTGTTTGTGTGTATGTATGTGTGTGTATGTATGTGTGTGCATGTATGTGTGTATGTACGTACGTACGTACGTATGTATGTACGTATGTATGTATGTGTGTACGTGTGTTTGTGTGTATGTGTGTGTGTGTATGTGTGTATGTACGTACGTACATACGTATATATGTATGTACGCATGTATGTACGTATGTATGTATGTACGTATGTATGTGTGTACGTGTGTTTGTGTGTATGTACGTACGTATGTATGTATGTATGTATGTATGTATGTATGTATGTACGTACGTACGTACGTACGTACGTATGTATGTATGTATGTATGTATGTATGTATGTATGTAATATATCTATGGGTTAGGTTACCGAGTCTGCCAGCATATTATGTTTCTTCATATAAATGTTCTTGTACTGACTAAGCTTGATGCCCTTGTAACGTATCTGAATAAACACACACACACACACACATACACATACACATACACACACACACACACACAGATGTGTAAGTCACATGTGGCAGTGTGTACCACGTGCACCCTTTTTAAGGGTGTGGTAACACTTGGCCCCTCCCATTGCACTATTTACAGGCAAGATTTACTATGCTATGGAGTTACTATATGGTTGGCATAGTAAAGAGGGGGCTAAGGGGATCGAATAGCTTGTATTACTGGTTATTAGTGAGTGATGCAGAACTCACATGGCCCCACCCTATTCCTGTCATGTGATGCAGAACTCACATGGCCCCACCCTATTCCTGTCTTGTGGTCAGGATTGACGAGGTTCTTGCATTGCGAGGCCCATGCGTAGGGAGACGAGTACTTCTCGTCGTTCCAGAAGATCATGCCGTCAGAGAGCAAGTCTGCCTCGTACCTCTTACCCTACGTACGGCATACACACGGCGGGATTAGCTAGGGCATTGGCCTTCAACGCGCGCACCATGTAGTCAAACGTCAGCACCCGCTCTCCTGGCTCGAGTGTGTGGTCGTTAACGAGAGCGAGCATCGATAACCCCCGACCGACCGCCATCTTTGCGTGCGCACCAGGCTTGTGAGCACGTGAGGATCGCGGGCGTTATGTGTCTCGCGCTAATCGCTTCATCCTGTGGTACGCAAGTAACATGTACAAGTAGCACATGTGCTTCTCAGGAAAATAACTACATTCATCTGGAAACTGCCAGCCGCAATGTCTACTGTTTTGAGATGAAGTATACACACCCAGGAAAGTTCAAATTTGTATCATAACTGGTGATTGCATCATAGCAAAAAAACATTTGAAACGTCGATGCGGGGGGGGGGGGGGGGGGGCAAAGTAATCTGTATGGACCCCATCGTCCAATACTGTACAGCTTGAAGAGAGGATTACAAATCTGCTTTTAAAATAAAAATCTGACTTAAGAGAAAAAACATACGAGGGATTTAAAAACGAGGGCGTAGGGCGTAGGGGGTACCACCCTACGCCCCTTACATTTTTGTATCTTTTTTTGTTTCGCTTCAGATTCACATGGGATTCACATCGATTGATTCACCGCAGTGAAAGTAGCTTGTTAGGACCGAAGTACAACGTGTAAACCCTCGCTAAAACCTTGAGCATGTTTTAACCCGGTAATTAAACCTACCACACGTATCTCGGGAACGGCCGGGTTAAAACGTTAACTACATCGTTCTCGATTTTAGCGAGGGTCTACAAATTGTACTTGAGTGCTAATGAGTTACTTTCACTGCGAGGAATCGATCGGTGTGACTCCCACGTGAATCTGAAGCGAAACAAAATGCGATAAAATGTAAGGGGCGTAGGGTGGTACCCCCTACGCCCTCGTTTTTAAATCCTCGTATGTTTTTTCTCTTAAGTCAGATTTTTATTTTAAAAGCAGATTTGTAATCCTCTCTTCAAGCTCTACAGTATTGGACGATGGAGTCCATACAGATTACTTTGCCCCCCCCCCTCGCGTCGATGTACAAAAAATGCATTGCTATGATTCAAATACACTTATCTGATACAATTATTAATAGTGTGGTGCTAATAGTGTGGTGCTAAGCGTGGCGTTAATAGTGTGGTGCTAAGCATGGTGTTAAGTGTGGTGCTAATAGTGTGGTGCTAATAGTGTGGTGTTAATAGTGTGATGCTAATAGTGTGATGTTAATAGTGTGGTGCTAATAGTGTGATGTTAATAGTGTGGTGTTAATAGTGTGATGCTAATAGTGTGGTGCTAATAGTGTGGTGCTAATAGTGTGGTGCTAATAGTGTGGTGCTAATAGTGTGGTGTTAATAGTGTGGTGCTAATAGTGTGGTGCTAATAGTGTGGTGCTAATAGTGTGGTGCTAATAGTGTGGTGCTTGGGCACACAGTGTCTCTACCAGACGTGCAGCCCACTGTGTAATGTGTGCTAAGGGATTTAATTGTCGCCATTTTTAGTCAAGGTTACATTGTGACTCTTTGTCTGATGGACAAAGAGGCACCTAGTGATATCTATAAGTGTAGTCCTGTAATCATATGGTTAGACTAACACATGAGTATCAAGGTTGCAACCAACCTTGTCCCACCCCCAATATTCAAAGTGTGAAAAAATAATTGTTCCACCATCCTTCCTCCTCCCCTCTTCCTCCCTCCTCCCCTCCTCCTCTCTCCTCCTCTCCTCCTCCCTCCTCCTCTCTCCTCCTCTCCTCCTCCCTCCTCTCTCCTCCTCCCCTCCTCCTCCCACCCTCCTCCCTCCTTCTCCCTCCTCCCCTCCTCCTCTCTTCATCCCTCCTCCTTCCTCCCCTCCTCCCTCCTCCCTCCTCCCCTCTTCCCCTCCTCCCCTCCTCCTCCCTCCTCCCTCCTCCCCTCCTCCTCCCTTCTCCCTTCCTCCTCCCACCTCCCCTCCTCCTCCATCCTCCCCTATTCCTTTTCCTTAACTCATACTATGGTGTCTGCTTCCTACAAGCTCTCAGAGTTCATTGACACCACAGAATAATAGTGGTATGACCACAAGTAAACGCAATCAAAGAGTGTACACACCAAGCCAACAGCAATTTAATTCATTGATCACTCAAAGCCTTGATATCAAAAGGTCATTTCTTTTGAGAGGTCACTTTGAGTGAGGTGAGAACTTTAACACCCCAACCACCAAACACATAGTATACCCTGAGGAGATGGGGGGGGGGGGGGGGGGCTGTCTACAGAACTCCTGCAAATAGCAATGTATGAGCATGCATGGGTGTGAAGGCTAGGGGTGTATGTGAAGGCTAAGGGGTGTATGTGAAGGCTAAGGGTGTATGTGAAGGCTAGGGGTGTATGTGAAGGCTAGGGGTGTATGTGAAGGCTAGGGGTGTATGTGAAGGCTAAGGGTGTATGTGAAGGGGGTTTACCTTCATTGTATCGAGGGCGCCTGCGGCACCACACTACTAGTCCTATTGGTGGGGGGGGGGGGGGGGGGGCATACTCACATGCAATTGTGCAGGTCCACCACATACACCCCTCGCCTTCAATACACCCCTAGCCTTCACATACACCCCTCGCCTTCACATACACCCCTAGCCTTCACATACACCCGTAGCCTTCACATACACCCCTAGCCTTCACATACACCCCTAGCCATTAGAGAGTTTCAATGAAGAGTGTCGGGAAGGGACGGTGCAATTTGAGGGTGGATTCGGAGAGGGGGTGAAAAGTTGATTCCTGAAGTGGGCCTTCGGCCCCCCCCCCCCCCCAACCCAAAACCCCAAACACCCAAGTGTACGAATCCCTAAACGTCGCAACTCTCTGCTCATGTTAGAATGGATGATGAAACATCATGATAATGCCTCCATTTTGGTAACAGTAACAAGCCACCATACCTCTAGCAGGGATCAGAGTAGTCTTTTGAGTTCACACCTTTTTTCTATTTTTTACTCAGTGTTGGCTTATATTAGCCTGTTTCCAAACAGGCCCTATTGACAGCCGTAGATGCAAGATTAAACATATTTCAGGGCAAATACAGGTGAAAAGGCAGCTACTATGGAAACTATTGACAGCCATTTGCCTAACTCACCAGGGGTAACCATTGAAGTTGACTAGTCTATGGATTGAGCCAGCCAATAATAAGGGAACATTGATGTCCTGAATACGTATGGAGAGCCTTGTGCAACATCACAGCAAAGGCATCATCATACCGCAATGTGCATCAATACAGACATGCAATCTCACACCAATATAGTCAGAAGCAGTTAAAGTTTGCAGAATGGTGATGGTGGATTTCGATCGACAGGGAAAAGTTTCGTGTTCCCATCTTCCGGCCCAGTTTGCTTTGCTAACCATATGAAAGAGGTGCAATGTCAGAGGTGGGAACACAAAACGCTTTCCCGTCCTCTCTCGATCATCCCTCGATCAAAACTGACTTTGCAAGGGAAAACGTGAGTTTTAAATATTGCCGCGCATGTGGAGGGTAGTTCTAATACCGTACCTTAGAGATTGTATGTTCGAAGTGTTCAGCTGCATGTAATGGGCGTGTACTTCCGGTTCGAAGTAAAGAAAAAGCAGATTTGCAGGACCGATGGCACATACGCAGAGGGCTGTAGGAAGAGGTGATCGCAAGACACTGACGGAATGCGTTACAGTGGTGTGCTCGTGTGGTGCGTGTTTGCATCGTACTTACGGGGATCAATCGGTAAGTCACGCGAGTTTGCTACTTAACGCAAAGGCCCCCCCCCCCCCCAGAGATACTAATATCTCTGCAGGCACCCGCTGATGTAGTGCTTTGCCGTCTCCGCTATGCAGCGCAGCAACACATCCCCTCTCCCCTCTCACTTTACGGCTGCCTTTAATTTCCCCCCGCTCTGTAGGTAATTGCGGACCACAATCATATATATACGACCGTCAACCTCCGCTGGTCATCGTGTGCAACCCTTACATTAACCAGGCCTTGCTTCTCGACTGTGCTATCACAGGCTCGGGTCCCATCCAGTTGCAATGGTATTTCGCGCCCTTACACAACCCGCTCAGTGCCATACTGATAACGAATGGCAGCCGGTACCAGCTCGACGACTACAGCTACCAAAACACAACGCGCGTGGGACTCACAGTGCGCGGGTTGAGTCCAGCGTCTGAAAACACGACCAGTGGATATTACTGGTGTCAGGGCAGTGTCCCGAGGGGCGAACTCACCCCGAGCTTAAAGGCCAAATTGGAGAGGTCTGATTACTACATACATATTGAAAACCCATGCTTTACGAAGACTTATATTCGCAACTCAGAGAGAGGTTGCCCTACTGTAATGAATGCTTCAACCTCGACCGCTCCCGAACCGTCCCAAGTAGCGACAGTAATTTCCGTGGCAACAAATAGCACTGTATGGCCTCCAAACCCCACCCCTATGCAACTGCCACCGTTTTGGCAAGCCACCCAAGGAGTGAACAATGACTCGGAAGGCAGCGTTTTCCCACTAAGGTCCACAGTCAGTGCAGGCTCTGGTACGGACCTACTTGGCAGAGGTGTGTCTCCATTTAGTTCCTCCAACACATGGCTGTACGTGATACTGGGAATAAGTGCTGTCTCACTTCTGATCATTGTGGTCCTGGGTGTGGTAATATTCTTCATGTGCCGAAGACATGCACAGAAAGAAAACTTGGAGTGTAAGTTGGCCCCTCCCTTGCCCCTTTGGGTGTGTGTGGTGTGGCATGAGGGAAGGTGACGGGGGGGTGAGAGAGACGTGTGAGCTAGGGGGGTGGGAACACATGTAAACTAGAGGGGACACATGCAAGCTGGGGGGGACACAGGTAAGCAAGGGGGCACATGTAAGCAAGGGGGAGGAGACACATGTAAGCTATGGGGGGGACACATGGGGGGGGACACATGGGGACACAGGGGGTGCAAGGGTTAATTGAGCTACTACATCAGTGGTAGAGCATCAAATTAACACTTTGACAACAAAAGGACATTGACATAGGGTGATACAAGCTTTAGTGCCATTCAAACACACTCATTCTCACCTTGCTGTCACGCCAGCTCTGATAAGGGGTGTTTGTTGAAGCATTACAATAGAATTGCTTTTGCTCTTTCATTTAGTTGAAGGGATGAATGGTAGCAACAAGAAGCAATCAGAGCAGTAAGTGATTACCCCATTTATGAAAAATCCCCTATGCCTGAAAGAGTGTTTTGTATTGAGCATAATGCATAAGTGCCCATTGTCCTTTTTGCCCTGCTGTTCTCATTGTACCTCCTCCCCCTCCTTTTTTTTTACTTACCACTGTCAGATTAGGTCCAATTGGTGGCAAAATTGGTCGGGTGCCCATGCCTCCAGCTCCACCACCACACAGACACATCCCATATTCCCAGCAGACCACTGATCTCCACCACCACCTGCATTGCATTCAATCTGGGGACTATGCAGAAGTGGGCCCTTGTCTGATGGGTACAAGGCTTCAGGCATCCCATGACTACTCTGAGATCAGAGAGTTCCTTCCGGATATCACTCAGTACCAGCCATCTGCCCACACCAGTGACCGACAAAGCCAAGTGCTTAATTCGCCAGTGACACCCCAGTTACCCATCCTGCCCCAGTTACGTGACTACCACCATTCTGATGACACAAGTGTGGCATTGTCTCCCCTACCACATAGCCAGATTGTTTCAGTGAATGAAATTGAAGGTGACATCATCGATGACCATACATACCACATCTTACAGCTTTCTGGGTACACTTCATCGGATAACACTTCAGAGGTTGTTGACACGGCAGTGAAAGGCAGTGTTGTTCTGCGAGCTGAGGGTGCCCCTGCTGATCTAGCACCCTCTGCTGAGACGGCCGTTGGAAGCAAGCCTGGGGAAGAGGAGTACAGCAGACTGGTCTGTGCCTCCAAGAGTAACGGTGTTCCTGAAGTGAACGTTGATGATGCAGATTACAGTCGTCTTGTGAGGGTGATAGCAGGGTTGGCTCTACCCAGAGATTGCAGTGCTGATGCAGTTGATATTCAGAGTGATACAACCCTTGTCGTGGGATCAGAGCGTAGCATTGCTTCCTCCTTGAACAGTCCCCACCTCATAGATGGTTCTCACCTCACATCTTCTCAGGATGGTCTTCACCTCACACCTTCTCAGGATGGTCCTCACCTCACACCTTCTCAGGATGGTCCTCACCTCACATCTTCTCAGGATGGTCCTCACCTCACACCTTCTCAGGATGGTCCTCACCTCACACCTTCCCAGGATGGTCCTCACCTCACACCTTCCCAGGATGGTCCTCACCTCACACCTTCCCAGGATGGTCCTCACCTCACACCTTCCCAGGATGGTCCTCACCTCACACCTTCCCAGGATGGTCCTCACCTCACACCTTCCCAGGATGGTCCTCACCTCACACCTTCCCAGGGTGCACATGTGCCCCTTGCACCCCCATCACCACACGGTGTGGATGGACAGGTCAGTGAGGACGTACCACCACTTGAGGCTCAGGAAGACGATGAAGGACATAGCACGGCTGAATTGTTGAGGTATAAGGGAGATTACGAGAGGGATCCAGCATACATGGCGGCATTGCAGTGGGCTTCTGTCAGGCAAGGCACCAATTACGTTAACCAAGCAATTCTGGATGATGCCCGCCATATCACTACTGTGGTTAGTGGGGTGCCAGGTCTCACCATGTGGCAGTCTTCAGAATCACTGTGTCCAGAGGCACACGTCTACCAGGCCCTGTTGACAAGGACCAGGGAAAAGTGTAAGCAGTACACTGACGTGCAGCTGGATGGGGACCAGTCGAGATCGTGCAAGGACGTGCAGCTGGATGGGGACCAGTCGAGACCGTGCAAGGACTTGCAGCTGGATGGGGACCAGTCGAGATCATGCAAGGACGTGCAGCTGGATGGGGACCAGTCAAGATCATGCATGGACTTGCAGCTGGATGGGGACCAGTCGAGACCGTGCATGGACTTGCAGCTGGATGGGGACCAGTCGAGACCGTGCAAGGACTTGCAGCTGGATGGGGACCAGTTAACACAATATACGGACTTACAAACTGTGTAGTTAATAAAAATAGACAATTATATTATTTTCCTCCTCTCATGTAACACTTTTGTTCAACCAGCTTGCAGGACGTGGCAATGGATTCATTATAATTGCCTTTTCAAATATGATACGTATTTAATGGCACAGGTTCCCTTTGCAACGTGAAGCAAGCCATTACGTCATTCAACACACTTATTTTGCATAGTAACATGTTTAAAGTACAGAAAATACAGAAAACGCGGAAGTGGAAAATAAAAGAGGGTGAAAAAAAAACATGCATGCACATATATTTACAAGGAAAGGAAGTAGCGAGAGACTCACTTGTGGAGTCGTGACCAAAAATGTACCTCACGATGGGGACTCGCAAGTCCAAAATTGTTGATGTTCGATAAGCTGCATATATGGTATGGTAGAAGTATGATACATGCTATAGCCGGCCATGCCCTTAATTAAATTAACGCAATATCATCATTAATTGCGTCATCAAAAATGGAGACTTCAACACCCTTTCAGAAGCTGTTCGAGTTACAAGAAGACCTGGAAAAAAACCGTGAATGGAGCACCAGAGTCACCAAAGAGATAAATTCTGCTCTGACTAGGATATTTCTCGTCGTGTTTTCGGGTATCTATTCATCCGCATGCGCCATGCACATACGATTCTTTTATGGGGAACATATATATACATCACCCTTTGCTTCCCTTCCTCTCTCCTTACTTACCAACCCCTGGCCCTCCTCGGGGCTGTCAGACGTAGCTGAAATGCCCTCCTCAGTTCGACCAAAGTACGCAGTAACGATTGACAAGGCCACGAAGCCCGCCCTTGATTTGTCGTGCGAGCTCCTCGCGACCAAATACCAGATAATCGCGGAGAGAATGCAGATGTGGCGTCCACAGGATTGCCTGTTGGAGGGGCCTTCGGGTTTGAGTAGTGGGCTGTTTTCTAAAGATGTTGCCATCCTTGCTGATAAGGTACCATACCTTGCCTACTGCTATGGGAGGGCCTCTGTAGAACCCGAAGCGTGCAAGGTTAGCGTTACAATGAAGTAGTTGCAGTCGCAAACCCTGGCTTTGTCACGTTGACCAGATTACGGGAGACCTGAAGGCTACCATTGTGCGACAGGTTAAGGAGAAGATAGTTGAGTGGGCTGCGTAAGTGGGGAGGAGAGAGTGGGTAGGGGGAGGAGAGAGTGGGTAGGGGAGGAGAGTGGGTAGGGGAGGAGAGTGGGTAGGGGAGGAGAGTGTAGGAGGAGAGAGTGGGTAGGGGAGGAGAGCATAGGGGGAGGAGAGCATAGGGGGAGGAGAGTGGGTAGGGGAGGAGAGTGTAGGAGGAGAGAGTGGGTAGGGGAGGAGAGCATAGGGGGAGGAGAGAGTGGGTTGGGGAGGAGAGAGTGGCTAGGGGAGGAGAGTGAGTAGGGGAGGAGAGTGTAGGAGGAGAGAGTGGGTAGGGGAGGAGAGTGGGTAGGGGAGGAGAGCATAGGGGGAGGAGAGCATAGGGGAGGAGAGCATAGGGGGAGGAGAGAGTGGGTAGGGGAGGAGAGGGGGTAGGGGAGGAGAGAGTGGGTAGGGGAGGAGAGCATAGGGGAGGAGAGAGTGGGTAGGGGAGGAGAGGGGGTAGGGGAGGAGAGAGTGGGTAGGGGAAAGAGATGGTGGAAGGGATGAACACTTGAGGATGGCACTAAGTTAACGTGTTGCCTTAAAAATCCTTTCAGTGATGCAGTCATAGCGAAGCACCAGCTGCTGCTAAGGTCCAGTAACCGTCAGATCAAGAGTGAGTTCTCGGAGCTTTGCTTCCTGATGCTGACGTCACGTAAGTTGTGAACTACGCTCACATGACTTGGTGTCTGAGGTTGGCCCCATCTCAGAATCACCATTACCACGACAGTTCTTTGTTGACGTTGGGCAGAGGTACTCTGGCGACGTAGGCAAATTGGTAAAAACTTAATTTGTGTTCCTGATGTCATTAAGCCACACCCCTTTCTTTGCAGACGCTGGTGTATGAGCCAGTACTGGGCCACCTTCTCCAGCTGACGCAAGGTCTGAAGCTAGACTCTTCCAACGTCAGCCTTTGCTTTGACGTGATGGAGTTCTTCACCGGTCATGAAGTCACTGCCAAAGTAAGGACTGTAGCTGGCTGGCCTTTCTTGGCTGGTGTACCATAGTCATAGTGTACCATGGTCATCACACCACCAGTGTACCATGGTCATCACACCAGTGTACCATGGTCATCACACTACCAGTGTACCATGGTCATCACACCACCAGGGTACCATGGTCATCACACCACCAGGGTACCATGGTCATCACACCACCAGGGTACCATGGTCATCACACCACCAGGGTACCATGGTCATCACACCACCAGTGTACCATGGTCATCACACCACCAGGGTACCATGGTCATCACACCACCAGTGTACCATGGTCATCACACCACCAGTGTACCATGGTCATTACACCACCAGTGTACCATGGTCATCACACCACCAGTGTACCATGGTCATCACACCAGTGTACCATGGTCATCACACCAGTGTACCATGGTCATCACACCACCAGTGTACCATGGTCATCACACCACCAGTGTACCATGGTCATCACACCACCAGTGTACCATGGTCATCACACCAGTGTACCATGGTCATCACACCACCAGTGTACCATGGTCATCACACCACCAGTGTACCATGGTCATCACACCACCAGTGTACCATGGTCATCACACCACCAGTGTACCATGGTCATCACACCACCAGTGTACCATGGTCATCACACCACCAGTGTACCATGGTCATCACACCACCAGTGTACCATGGTCATCACACCACCAGTGTACCATGGTCATCACACCACCAGTGTACCATGGTCATCACACCACCAGTGTACCATGGTCATCATACCACCAGTGTACCATGGTCATCACACCACCAGTGTACCATGGTCATCACACCACCAGTGTACCATGTTCATCACACCACCAGTGTACCATGGTCATCACACCACCAGTGTACCGTGGTCATCACACCAGTGTACCATGGTCATCACACCACCAGTGTACCATGGTCATCACACCAGTGTACCATGGTCATCACACCACCAGTGTGATTGTGACTATGGTGTATGTATGATATGACTATCGTAATGTGACATTTGTAGTGTGACAATAGTGTGCTGAGGGTATGACTGTAGTGTGACAATAGTGTGACAATGGTATGACTGTAGTGTGACAATAGTGTGACAATGGTATGGCTGTGTGACAATGGTATATGTCTGGTGTGACAGTGGTAGTGACTGTAGTATGACTGTGGTGTGACAATGGTAAGACTATCAGTGTGATAGAGGGGGCTGTAATGGAGGTACCTTTCACATCTGGAATATATTCCATTTATTAGGTTGCTGTTGCTTAATCGCTGTCATTCACATGTCATTCTATATGCATATTTGGTCAATTACAGTCCACACTCATCGTGACCTCTGCCCATAATTACAGTCCACACTTATCGTCCATAATTACAGTCCACACTCATCTCGTGACCTCTGCCCATAATTACAGTCCACACTCATCGTCCATAATTACAGTCCACACTCATCGTGACCTCTGCCCATAATTACAGTCCAGGCTCATCGTCCATAATTACAGTCCACACTCATTGTGACCTCTGCCCATAATTACAGTCCACACTTATCGTCCATAATTACAGTCCACACTCATCTCGTGACCTCTGCCCATAATTACAGTCCACACTCATCGTCCATAATTACAGTCCACACTCATCGTCCATAATTACAGTCCAGGCTCATCGTCCATAATTACAGTCCACACTCATCGTGACCTCTGCCCATAATTACAGTCCACACTCATCGTCCATAATTACAGTCCACACTCATCGTGACCTCTGCCCATAATTACAGTCCAGGCTCATCGTCCATAATTACAGTCCACACTCATTGTGACCTCTGCCCATAATTACAGTCCACACTCATCGTCCATAATTACAGTCCACACTCATCGTCCATAATTACAGTCCACACTCATCGTCCATAATTACAGTCCACACTCATCGTGACCTCTGCCCATAATTACAGTCC
This sequence comes from Eunapius fragilis, assembly GCA_963681505.1. NCBI lineage: Eukaryota > Metazoa > Porifera > Demospongiae > Spongillida > Spongillidae > Eunapius > Eunapius fragilis. Next base: position 9,970,491 of record OY811976.1, on the reverse strand, counting down.
AGGCTCATCGTCCATAATTACAGTCCACACTCATCGTGACCTCTGCCCATAATTACAGTCCAGGCTCATCGTCCATAATTACAGTCCACACTCATCGTGACCTCTGCCCATAATTACAGTCCACACTCATCGTCCATAATTACAGTCCACACTCATCGTCCATAATTACAGTCCACACTCATCGTCCATAATTACAGTCCAGGCTCATCGTCCATAATTACAGTCCACACTCATCGTGACCTCTGCCCATAATTACAGTCCACACTCATCGTCCATAATTACAGTCCTGGCTCATTGTGACCTCTGCCCATAATTTGTCTGTTCTTGTTTGCACAAAGTAAGAAAACGTTAAGACTATAATTTGAAGACCAGTCGGTCATTTGTGCATTTTTACACATAGAATCAGATATTATCTTGGATACAGTGCATAATTATTCTCAAATTTATTTAATGCCCCCTTTTTAAAAACGAAATTTTATACATGTAACAGCATTGATATCTGATACAGGGGCGGCTCGGAACAGTGGACTTTTACACCTCGGAACAGTGGACTTTTGACATTTTAGGAATTGAAAACGTAAAGGGATGGGAAAGATTACGATAGCGTCTGCATTGCATAACATTGCGCAATTTGTCACATGCTATGGACGTTCTTAAATCATGACGCTACTCCAGTACCACGCTCTTAAAATCTACAAGCTTTACATCTACAAGCTTACCGCACATGTTCCATCATATCACGTGCCTACATCGATCAACATGCGCCGGTTGATCTTACCTATTACGGTGTGCGTGGTACAACAATCACGCGAGGCATGTTTAGTTAAGGCCCATTTTGTCTATAGCCTACGCTGCATTCCGCGCAGCCTGGCTTTTTGGTCCTAATAAACTTTGAAGTTTTTTAATTTGGAACAAATGGCATGTGATGTTATGCAATGTAGACGCTATCCCCATCCCGCAATGCCTATTATCACGTTTACTTTTGCAAAGGAGCCTAAAATAACAATGAAGATGTCAAAAGTCCACTGTTCCGAGCCGCCCCTGTGCATGTGCGTGTATATATATTCCCACATTGTGGTATTGAGGTCTATTTAATGTTATTGTAATGCTGTTGTGGATTATGGCAGAGGCCAGACCATGGTGACCAAAGTCATTAATAGCCACTTCATTAGTGGTCACAGATTGATGAATCCTTACGTGATGGTCCTAAATATGTTTTACTTCACATCAGCACTTTCACACATTCCCGTATCAGCACAAAATAATTACATTCACAAGAAATTGGTAGAAACTGTTAGCAAACGCTATCGGTCCATGTAGTGATTTCTCCATTTACACGCATTACAGTACCCGCTTGGTCATAGAAAAAATTCGCAGCTCCATCATAGAGAAAATAAAGCGCATACATTGGTAACTAAAGAAACCATCAATGTTCATAGCAACCACTCTGAAAACTGATAGTTGGCTTAGTCCCAATGTATACGCTTTATTTTCTCTATGAACGAGCTGCGAAATTTCTCTATGACCAGCGGTAGTGTACATGACTTCGCTAAGAAAGCTAACAGCTTCTACAACCTTTTTGTGAATGTAATTATTTGTGCAAATATGCGAATGTGTGGAAGTGCTGATGTGTGAGCCGCTACTGTGAGGACCCTGATGGCAAGGCAACTAAGCCCTAATCAACAAAACTAAATGTGTACAGCTTGGGGCTCCTGGAAACCCTGTATGGCTTCATTAAAGGAAAAGTGGGGGGCATACTACTTCGAGGTAAAACCTGTGGACTACTTCAAGGAAATATCTGTGGACTACTTCAAGGAAATCAATGATGGTCTTTGCCTTCTCCCCTTTCAGGCATGGGTGGGGCCTTCATAGGTCAACCTTAGTATCGATGGTTGAGAATGTGCACTTACCTCTCATTGTAGGTGATGGGATGGATGGCACTCACCTCTCATTGTAGGTGATGGGATGGATGGCACTCACCTCTCATTGTAGTGATGGGATGGATGGCACTCACCTCTCATTGTAGTGATGGGATGGATGGCACTCACCTCTCATTGTAGGTGATGGGATGGATGGCACTCACCTCTCATTGTAGTGATGGGATGGATGGCACTCACCTCTCATTGTAGGTGATGGGATGGATGGCACTCAACTCTCATTGTAGTGATGGGATGGATGGCACTCACCTCTCATTGTAGGTGATGGGATGGATGGCACTCACCTCTCATTGTAGGTGATGGGATGGATGGCACTCACCTCTCATTGTAGTGATGGGATGGATGGCACTCACCTCTCATTGTAGTGATGGGATGGATGGCACTCACCTCTCATTGTAGTGATGGGATGGATGGCACTCACCTCTCATTGTAGTGATGGGATGGATGGCACTCACCTCTCATTGTAGTGATGGGATGGATGGCACTCACCTCATTGTAGTGATGGGATGGATGGCACTCACCTCTCATTGTAGTGATGGGATGGATGGCACTCACCTCTCATTGTAGATGATGGGATGGAAGGCACTCACCTCTCATTGTAGTGATGGGATGGATGGCACTCACCTCTCATTGTAGGTGATGGGATGGATGGCACTCACCTCTCATTGTAGTGATGGGATGGATGGCACTCACCTCTCATTGTAGTGATGGGATGGATGGCACTCACCTCATTGTAGTAATGGGATGGATGGCACTCACCTCATTGTAGGTGATGGGATGGATGGCACTCACCTCTCATTGTAGATGATGGGATGGAAGGCACTCACCTCTCATTGTAGTGATGGGATGGATGGCACTCACCTCTCATTGTAGTGATGGGATGGGTGGCACTCACCTCATTGTAGGTGATGGGATGGATGGCACTCACCTCTCATTGTAGTGATGGGATGGATGGCACTCACCTCTCATTGTAGGTGATGGGATGGATGGCACTCACCTCTCATTGTAGTGATGGGATGGATGGCACTCACCTCTCATTGTAGGTGATGGGATGGATGGCACTCAACTCTCATTGTAGTGATGGGATGGATGGCACTCACCTCTCATTGTAGTGATGGGATGGATGGCACTCACCTCATTGTAGTGATGGGATGGGTGGCACTCACCTCTCATTGTAGTGATGGGATGGATGGCACTCACCTCTCATTGTAGTGATGGGATGGATGGCACTCACCTCATTGTAGGTGATGGGATGGATGGCACTCACCTCTCATTGTAGGTGATGGGATGGATGGCACTCACCTCATTGTAGTGATGGGATGGGTGGCACTCACCTCTCATTGTAGTGATGGGATGGATGGCACTCACCTCTCATTGTAGTGATGGGATGGATGGCACTCACCTCATTGTAGGTGATGGGATGGATGGCACCTCTCATTGTAGGTGATGGGATGGATGGCACTCAACTCTCATTGTAGTGATGGGATGGATGGCACTCACCTCTCATTGTAGTGATGGGATGGAAGGCACTCACCTCTCATTGTAGGTGATGAGATGGATGGCACTCACCTCTCATTGTAGTGATGGGATGGATGGCACTCACCTCTCATTGTAGTGATGGGATGGATGGCACTCACCTCTCATTGTAGTGATGGGATGGATGGCACTCACCTCTCATTGTAGTGATGGGATGGATGGCACTCACCTCTCATTGTAGTGATGGGATGGGTGGCACTCACCTCTCATTGTAGGTGATGGGATGGATGGCACTCACCTCTCATTGTAGGTGATGGGATGGATGGCACTCACCTCTCATTGTAGTGATGGGATGGATGGCACTCACCTCTCATTGTAGTAATGGGATGGATGGCACTCACCTCTCATTGTAGGTGATGGGATGGATGGCACTCACCTCTCATTGTAGTGATGGGATGGATGGCACTCACCTCTCATTGTAGTGATGGGATGGATGGCACTCACCTCATTGTAGTAATGGGATGGATGGCACTCACCTCATTGTAGTAATGGGATGGATGGCACTCACCTCTCATTGTAGTGATGGGATGGATGGCACTCACCTCTCATTGTAGTGATGGGATGGATGGCACTCACCTCATTGTAGTAATGGGATGGATGGCACTCACCTCTCATTGTAGTGATGGGATGGATGGCACTCACCTCTCATTGTAGTGATGGGATGGATGGCACTCACCTCTCATTGTAGTGATGGGATGGATGGCACTCACCTCTCATTGTAGTGATGGGATGGATGGCACTCACCTCTCATTGTAGTGATGGGATGGATGGCACTCACCTCTCATTGTAGTGATGGGATGGATGGCACTCACCTCTCATTGTAGTGATGGGATGGATGGCACTCACCTCTCATTGTAGTGATGGGATGGATGGCACTCACCTCTCATTGTAGTGATGGGATGGATGGCACTCACCTCTCATTGTAGGTGATGGGATGGATGGCACTCACCTCTCATTGTAGGTGATGGGATGGATGGCACTCACCTCTCATTGTAGTGATGGGATGGATGGCACTCACCTCTCATTGTAGTGATGGGATGGATGGCACTCCATGTGTCTGATAGCATGGTCTGATTAGTGATTTGAAGGTGTCCTGAGTGGGGGTGATGACATGACGGTGTCCTTGGTGAGGGTGATGATAACGAGGGTGTCCTTGGTGAGGGTGATGATGACATGAGGGTGTCCTGGGTGAGTGTGATGATGACATGAGGGTGTCCTGGGTGAGGGTGATGATGACATGAGGGTGTCCTAGGTGAGGGTGATGATGACATGAGGGTGTCCTAGGTGAGGGTGATGATGACATGAGGGTGATGATGACATGAAGGTGTCCTAGGTGAGAGGGATGATGACATCAGACTCTTGCTCTCCCTGTGTAGGCTCTAGTCAATTCATCCTTCTGGAGGCCAGCCAGCCATGCAGCAGGGAATGCCTTTGAGACTCAGTGTGTACTGGGAGGGCTGCTAAAACTAAGCTCTGTCTCTCCCACACTGATGCAGCCATCTGTAAGTTCTGTGTCTGGTCACATGTCTGGTCACACGTGTGTCGTGTGTGGTCATGTGAGTTCTTTGCCACACAAAGGAGCAGTTCTACAGCGATCATGACCTCACCAATGTGGAGATAGCTACTCAGTTTCCGGTTGTTCAAAACTCCATCCAGCAAGTTATTGAGAGACTTCACCAGGTACATATTGCAGCTATGTATGTTCCTGTGGTATGGGATGGCGGGACTTGTGGGTATCCTGAGGGTGGTATCCTGAGCATGCACTGAGGTGGTATCCTGAGCATGCACTGAGGTGGTATCCTGAGCATGCACTGAGGTGGTATCCTGAGCATGCACTGAGGTGGTATCCTGAGCATGCACTGAGGTGGTATCCTGAGCATGCACTGAGGTGGTATCCTGAGCATGCACTGAGGTGGTATCCTGAGCATGCACTGAGGTGGTATCCTGAGCATGCACTGAGGTGGTATCCTGAGCATGCACTGAGGTGGTATCCTGAGCATGCACTGAGGTGGTACCCTGAGTGTGTCACAGAGGTGATATCCCCTGGGCAACATGTAGAGATGGTTACAAATCCTAATAATTGGAACAAAGCTGACTTTTCATAGGAGTTATCATAACAAGATTCACATTCAGGTATTCAAACCACAGTAGATCTGGGGACTTCCCTTGATGGCAGATGAGTAAGGCCAGAGGACCACTCCCCCCACTTGCAGCTATCATAAAACCCTGACACTTACCAGGTGTACAACTAACACTCCCCCAGTGCACAACTAACACTCTCCAGGTGTACACTTAACACTCCCCAGGTGTACACTTAACACTCCCCAGGTGTACACTTACATGTAACACTCCCAAGGTTTACACTTAACGCTCCCCAGGTGTACACTTAACACTCCCCAGGTGTACACTTAACACTCCCCAGGTGTACACTTAACACTCTCCAGGTGTACACTTAACACTCCCCAGGTGTACACTTAACACTCCCCAGGTGTACACTTAACACTCCCCAGGTGTACACTTAACACTCCCCAGGTGTACACTTAACACTCCCCAGGTGTACACTTAACACTCCCCAGGTGTACACTTAACACTCCCCAGGTGTACACCTAACACTTGCTATTAACCTGTGGCCTCTGCAGGTTTTTCAAAGTCTGCTAAGGCTGTCTCCTCTTACCAAATGGGGACTAGTTGAATGGCTTGTTGACTGCTTCCATAGAAACTCCGATCGTACCAAGGTAATTATTACCACACTGAGTAGTTAACCCTCACACCCTCCTCCCTCTCCCTCACCCTCACACCTCCCTCTCACCCTCACACCTTCCTCTCCCTAACCCTCACACCTCCCTCACACTTCCCTCCCTCACCCTCACACCTCCCTCTCCCCTATTCAGATGGTCAACACACTCAGTACTCCCTCCCCCACTCTTGCCAGTGATGGTTTCTTCCTCAACCTTACCTGGGTGATGCTCAAGCTGTCTGAACCCCTGATGGGGAAGGCACTTATGGTGGATCCTCTGTATTGTGTGGCTACTAGCCAGCAGGCCAGTGAAGGAGACAGTGTTGGCCCTTATGTTGACTTCAGCAAGGAGACAAGACTGACTGCTGCACCTTCTGGTACGTCTAGTGTATAGTTCTGGAGTGAACCAGTTATGTACCAGACCAGTTCTGTAGTCACTGATACGAGACCAGTTCTGTAGTCACTGATATCGGACCAGTTCTGTAGTCACTGATATCGGACCAGTTCTGTAGTCACTGATACGAGACCAGTTCTGTAGTCACTAGAATCGGACCAGTTCTGTAATCACTAGTATTGGACCAGTTCTGTAGTCACTAGTATCGGACCAGTTCCGAAGTCACTGGTATCGGACCAGTTCTGAAATCACTGGTACTGGACCAGTTCTGTTGTCACTGGTACCAGACCAGTTCTGTTGTTGTCACTGGTACCGAACCAGTTCTGTTGTCACTGGTACCGGACCAGTTCTGTTGTCACTGGTACCGAACCAGTTCTGTTGTCACTGGTACCGGACCAGTTCTGTTGTCACTGGTACCGGACCAGTTCTGTTGTCACTGGTGGTACTGGACCAGTTCTGTTCCATTCTTATCTTTATGTGTGTTTGATCCAACAGAACCCACATCAAGACCTGTCTGCCTAGTGGGAGCATCCTTCAGTTTCAGGAACCATTGCTTCTTCCTAACTCACAGATGTCTAAGCCTTGGTATCAAATTGCTTTAACGTAGAAGTTGAGGAGTTTTTAAATGGCGTTCTTCTTCATTTCCGTCTGTTCTTCTCCTGTTCTCTTTCCTCCTCCTCCTCCTACCTACCCCCCCCCCCCCCCCCCTTCCCCTTTCAGGAATGACCCAAGCTTTGAAAACGTTTGAACAGATTCTTAGAGGATATGGACTGGTGAGTGTAGCCATGAAACACACAAGTACTGTCAATAGTATTCCTCCTGAACACGCACTGGGTCCCCAGATCATAGAGCACACGTCCAACCTGCCGAGGGATGTAACTGCACTCCAATTAAGGAGGCTGACATCACAGATTCTTGGATATAAGGTACTCCAACTCATCTAAACTAGGCCTACCAGCATGTAAGCAAATAAGCACTGCAATCATATAAACTAATTAGACCTACCATCTAAACTCAGGCCCAAGGCACTCACAGCCCCTCCC
>OY811976.1:9920344-9960344 GCA_963681505.1 Eunapius fragilis | reverse complement strand
CATAAAATATTCACATTTGGGTGTTGGTGTGCGAATAACCGCTACCCACTTCTTTCTTTGTTAGAGCCTAGCTATAGTTAAAGAAGTGGAAGAGATTCAGAGCTCACCGGAATGGGGGACCCTCACCAATGAGCAACGGAGAGTGGTGAGTGATGGAGGGAGAGGGATGGAGGGAGAGGGATGGAGGGAGGGAGAGGGATGGAAGGAGAGTGATGGAGGGAGGGTGATGGAGGGAGGGTGACATAGGGAGGGGTGATGAAGAGAGAGTGATGGAGGGAGTGATAGAGGGGGAGAGTGATTGAGGAGGTGATGGAGAGAATCAACAAGAAGAACAGCACTGAAATTTTCCATGGTCCCCATATGTTTTTTCCTTCTTCTCTAGCATCTGGACAAGCTGAACGAAGCCTCCATGATGGCTAAGAACAGAAACTTCCTTGCTATGAAGACTGTCCATGCACTTGCCATGATCACCATGGACACCAGGAGGTGATCTTCCCCCTCCCCCTCCCCCTCCCCTCCCCCTCCCCCTCCCCCTCCCCCCCTCCCCCTCCCCTCCCCCTCTCTTCACCTCACTCCCAGCAGCCGCATTACTTCTGTTGTTTCCTGTTGCAGGCCATGTGTTGTCCCCACATTGGTAGACAGGCTGGTAGCCATGTTGAACTATGTCCTGCAACACCTTGTGGGACCAAAGAGGAACGAATTGAAGGTAGAGCAAGGGGTTAATCAGGGCCACCAATCAGTGCGTTCTTTTACAGGTTAAAGATCTTCATAAGTACAACTTCAATCCTAAGGAGCTAACCAAAAGCTTGATGTCTGTGTACCTCAACCTAGGGCAGGAGCCAGCCTTCTGTGAAGCCCTGCCAAGAGACCAGAGATCCTTCTCCATTGACCTGCTCTGTCACGCAGAACAGGTGTTGAGGTGTGTGTGTGTGTGTGTGTGTGTGCAGTGGCGTATCCAGGATTTCAGTGAGGGGGGGGGTGCTTAAGGTCAGGCCTGATACGAGAAGGGGGGGGGGGGGGGGGGGGTTCTGGCCCAATATGAAAAGCGGGGGGGGGGGGGGGGGGGGGTGCTGTCGGTTTTTGGCCCGATACGAAAAGCAAGGGGAGGGGGGGTGGTGATGCTGTCGGCTTCTGGCCTGATACGAAAAGTGGGGCAGTAGTAGAGTTCATACGTGCGGGTATCAATAGGCAGCGTAAACTTGCAGCTATATTATAAAATGTGGCCCGAAAAGTTATGAATTAATATACGGAAGGACCTATGGTCAAGGGGGGTGCTCAAGCACCCGGAGCACCCCCCTCCCCCCTGGATACGCCACTGAGATGCAACTAAGCGCGTGAGTTATTGTTATTTAATAATATTCATACTTGAGACGGAGGGGGGGTGCCTGAGCCCCCCCCCCCCCTAAATACGCCACTGGTGTGTGTGTGTGTGTGTGTGAATGCACGTGCACATGTGTGTACATATGTATGTGTGTCAGTGAGTGATGAGTGTGCTCATGGGAACATCAGCTGGTAATCATTTTCACTGGTCCATGGTTTAATGAACCAGTCAGTTACAGTTGTGTGTGTGTGTGTGTGGGTGTGTTTAGTGCTCTACGTGAGGATGATATGGTGGCTGAACTCAGGCATCTGGTGCAGAGGGTACAAAAGTGTTGTGATGATATGAAGATGGAGGAGGAGAGATATGAAGATGTGAGTGGGCTGGGGAGGAGGTGGTACTTTTGTGGAGGATGTCAACAAACATCTGTACTCATAGTTGGGGGTACTCTTTGTTCAAAATGTCTTACTCCCAAAAGGGTGAGAGGGTCAAACAGTATTCCTCAGTAAACTACCTAATACTTCATCATTTTATCTACCTGTACCCGACCCCCTCCTCTCCATTGGTGTGGTTGCCATGCCTCAAGCCTATAAGCTGAAGACTTTTAATAAATTTTCTTAAACATTACTGTTGTCGTAGGCACCAGAGGAGTTCTTGGACCCTCTGATGTCAACTCTGATGAGTGACCCTGTGATCCTTCCTACTTCTGGGGTAAGCATGGACAGAGTCAACATCATTAGGCACCTGCTGAGGTTGGTTACCTTGGTGATGATGTTCATTTTGCTTGTTCATCCGTGTGTCATCCTCCTTCACAGTGACATGAGTGACCCTTTCAATCGACAGCCGCTAACGCTGGATATGTTGGTGCCGAATAAAAATCTTCGCAAAAGAATAGAGGAGTGGAAAGCGAACAGGAAATAGTCATTTTTATTTATTTGTATCTAATAAAAATTTTTTACTCCTCGAAGGGGGGGCGGGGTGTACAATTACTGATCGACCACATGTACATTCATATTGCACATGTGTTAGTCTACTGCGTTTGCTGCTGTCATTATTTCACTATAATATTGTGCAAACTGGGAGGAAAAGAGAGGGGCGGGGAAGATCAGCGATATAGATTAAATGGCCACGAGAACAGAAACTAAGACATTTCTGATCACTAACTTGCCCGAAGCGCCGGACCTCAAAACGAATTTGGGGAAGCAATTTGGGGAGAGTGTGGAGTACAAGACTGATGGAAGCGGTGCTGGTCGTGCCCTTGTGACCTCTAACGACCTCACCGAAGAAGGTAGCCACATCCCTCGCACACGCTCGCCACGTGCTGTTAGTTAGTAACGTTTCCTTTGCATCCCCCCCCCCCCCCCCCCCCCCTCGCGTCGCAGATATCCAAATGCGGCTTAGGGCAGTCAGAGGGCTCTCTAGTGGCCCCTTGCCGAGTGTAGCGTGTATGGTGAGTTCCCACAAAACATAGGGTAAGCGTAGGTAGTGATCGCCACCTGCGATAACGTCAGGAGTGTTCGCCACCCCCCTGTTTATTCTACAGAGCAACGTTACTTGCGTAAAACTGTGTATGGTGCTAACTAAGGAGCCTATTAGGGTTGTTTTAAAAAAGATCCAAACTTATTATTTTTGTTTTTATACGCTATTAAAAGTGCGGGTGGCGACTACTCCCCCCTGGCGAATATACCTGACGCTACCCTAGTAGTATATATAATAACTGTTTGGTATATATATATATGCCTACGTGTTATCCCGTTAATTAACTACGCAGTGGTCTAGCTATAGGGGCTCTAACCCCTAATGGAGATAATTGCCTTCCTCCGAACCACTCACTCCCATTACTATTACCTTCATGCAGTAGTACGTGGGAGGCCTTCATGCGGTACGTGGGAGGCCTTCATGCGGTACGTGGGAGGCCTTCATGCAGTACGTGGGAGGCCTTCATGCAGTACGTGGGAGGCCTTCATGCGGTACGTGGGAGGCCTTCATGCGGTACGTGGGAGGCCTTCATGCAGTACGTGGGAGGCCTTCATGCGGTACGTGGGAGGCCTTCATGCGGTACGTGGGAGGCCTTCATGCGGTACGTGGGAGGCCTTCATGCAGTACGTGGGAGGCCTTCATGCGGTACGTGGGAGGCCTTCATGCGGTACGTGGGAGGCCTTCATGCAGTAGTACGTGGGAGGCCTTCATGCGGTACGTGGGAGGCCTTCATGCAGTACGTGGGAGGCCTTCATGCACTGGGCACGTGCCCTCTGTCCTACTGTACATGCAAAAATATACTTGTGTGGCCATGACCCCACCCTGCCCCCCTCCCTGCAGTGCACCCAAGAGGTCATGGTCAAGTTAAGGGAAGTGTCTCTCTCCCTCGTGGGTCTCATCTGTTCGTTGGCCACCGAGTGTGAACTTGGGTGGAACCTGTTTGAAGATGGTGTCCAGGTGACTGGTTCGTCCAGGTCCATTAACAGGTTCAGGTCAGAACTGGATCGGACAATCATTGAGCACGCCACGTCTCTTGCACGTGAGACTGCCACCATTAGTACTGTGCTCAGTGTTCTCTCGTGCCTCACCTCATTGGAGGAACTGAGCCGTCATCTTAACGTTAGCTGCCCCAATAAGGGAAGGCCGTCTGAGAGGTCGTCCATCTTGAGACTGTTGGAGGAGTTGTATGCTGCTGATGAGTACCCCTCACAGGAGAAGCTGGGTGAGGCGTTGAGCAAGATGGGGAGACCAGACCTTGCACAGAAGCTGTCATCTGCCAGAGCATCAGGTAGATTACTGTGGTAATCTGCCATATAGGTAGCCTGGAATATCAAGTAGATTAATGTGGACCATGTAGATATCCTGGGGTGTCAGGTAGATTACTGTGGTAATTTATCATGTAGGTATCCTGGAATATCAAGTAGATTAATGTGGACCATGTAGATATCCTGGGGTGTCAGGTAGATTACTGTGTACTGCGTAAGTGCAGTCCAACGTTGGTCTTGATACACATAAGCCTACACACACACATATGGTTGCTCCTAGCATATCAGTGCCTATACTACAAGGTTCTCAGTATACCACATCTATTTGAGATGCAGACAAAAAGAAGGCATGATTGTGCACGAGGTAAGCTTAATTAAGTGCTATTTTTAGTGCACAAGAGTGAAGTAGGTAGAGCTGGTAGGTAGAGCTGCTAGGTGATATGTGCCTTAACATTTCCAATGCAGGGTTGGCTGGCTCATCACAGGAGGCTGATGATGTCATCAAGGGACCAGTTGTGATGCCGATTTCCAACCTCAGTCCTGACATCCTTAACCTGTTGGAGAAGCTCCCTGATGGGGACATTGAAGGTGTGGTGTACAGACCTTCTGAGTGTAGTGCCATCATCCGAGGGCCAACACCTGAGGCTGTGGACCAATGTGTCAGCAGATTCCAGTCTGTCTATCAGAAGACCTTCGGTCAGTTGAAAGCGAAAACCATTACACACGACCCGTCAGCAAATACTACAGCTGTCTCAGCAGAAGTAGCCAAATTCAATGCTACCTATGAGCAGTGTGTGTTTGTGTACTCAGAGAAGGACTGTACCATCAAACTGCTGTCCAATTCTGCCAGGCAGTTTGACCAAGCCCAGAATGCACTGACCGACCAAGTCGAAAGGTTGAACAGGGGTAAGGATATGCCCCCGGGAGCAGGATGGGGAGGAGGGAGACCCTCCCACTGCTACTCCCTGCCTCTCCCCGATGGTCGCCTCCTCACGCTGAAGCAGGCTGACCTGGTCGCTGAAGATACTGAAGTCATTGTGAACGCGGCCAACGATAAACTTAAGCACTGGGGAGGAGTGGCTGGAGCTCTAAATGATGCCACCCAAGGGGCGCTGCAAAGGATATCGGATGAGTACGTTAAGGCTCACGGTCCGGTGCAGGTGGGAGGGGTGGCAGTGACGAGGAGTGGGGGAGGAGCCCTGAAGTGCAGGAGTGTGTACCACACTGTGGGACCAGACCAGCAGTGCTCACCTAAGGACTGTAAGGTGATGATTGCAAAGTCAGTTAAGGGCATCTTGGCCACAGCTGAACGTTACTCTGTGAAGTCTCTGGCCCTACCAGCCATCAGTACTGGTGTGTTTGGAGTGGATAAGGCTTTGGTGGCCCAGGTGATCATTGATACCATCCTCACCCATCAGTTCACCAGCAGACCCCCAGTCCTGGGGGATATCAGAATTGTGATCATTGATAGTCCCACCTTTGAATGCTTTGCCAAGTACTTCAATCAGAGGAAGAAAGAGTGCTTAACATTGAGGGACTCTCCTAGTTGGACTGGTAAGTTATCAGTGTGGGTGGGGGGATTTAATTGTCATAGGCCTTTCACTGTGTGTGTGTGTGTGTGTGTGTGTGTGCATGTGTGTGTGTTGTGTGTGAAGGAGAACCTTTGGAAAAGTCTGAGTCAACTGGAAAGGCTAGTCATAGGTTTGTTTGACTTTTTTTTTTGCTCTAATATAACCTACTATTCCTTGCAGTGAGGAGGTATCAGCCTCAAGCTATAGCAGTGTAGTTGATAGAGGTGGTGCAAGGACCAAAGATGGCAGGAAAGGGAGAGAATGGGGAGAAGGAGGTGAAGGAGGAGGAAGAGGGAAGGAGAATGGAGGAAAAGGAGGAGGAAAAGGAGGAGGGAGAGGAAGAAAAGGAGGGAGGGGAGGAGGTCGTGGTGGAGCAAAATGAAGTGTTAATAGAAAGTATCACTGTACACATTTTGTGTATGTATCTCTCGTTGAACTTATTATTAATTGCTATCGAGTAAAGACATTCTAATTAAGTGATTTTTTGAAAATTTATACGTTCCTTCTTTCAAGTCGTGCGATGGCGGAGGAACAGAGCAACTCTCAGGCTGCACATCCGTAAGCTGAGGCAATCGTTCAAAGGCATGCGCTTACCTAAATGTGTTTAGCGGTTCCTTGCATTGCTATTGCTTTAGCCGGTCTCACGTACCTTTGGTGCCCAATTCCTACAGTGCCGCGTGCGCGCGAGTTGCCTCGTTACGTGAATATTTTGTTCACCCTCACACACCACACCCACAGGTCGCGCTCCAACCTGCCGTCGGAAGAGCAGCTGACATGCCCGCGCTGCAGTAAATTATATGAAGACCCCAAAGTGTTGCCATGCCTACACATTATGTGCAGAGCCTGTATTGAGTCCCTCCTGACTGGAGGGGAGGGCGGAGTCTACTGTCCTGGCTGTCTGGCACCAGTTCCCATACCTCAGAGTGGCGTTAGCAACCTGCCAACAGCCTTCTTTATTGCTCATATGATTGAATCCACTAAGACACTGAAGAAGGCACGTGACTCAAGTCCAGTTTGTGAAAGCTGTGATTCCCAGAGTGCAGCTGTTGCATATTGTGCTGAATGTGGTGTGTTCATATGTCAGGGCTGTTATGATAACCACCGCGTAATGAAAGGACTTAAGGAGCATAAGGTAACACAAGTGAATGAGCTTGATGTGTGCAATTTTCCCGTCAAAATGGTGGGGTCCATGTGCACCAAGCACACTTACGGAAAGTTGGAGTTGTATTGCTGCAGTTGTGAGAGCCTTGTATGCTACGAGTGTGCCTATTTAGAGCACCCTCAGCATGTAGTGAAGCCTTTAAAAGACTGTGTCACTCCTTGTAAAGGAGCTCTCTGTGGGGCAGTGGCCTCCCTTGTGCAGGAGGTGAGGATACGCAGAGAGGCAGGTGGTCAGGGCGAGGTACCCTCCTTACCACCTGGAGTGGCTGATGTTATTGGTGAGGCAGCGTCCCTTGTGCACTGTGAAAGAGAATTGCAGGTTGCCATGGCAACAGTGATGGATAAAAAGAACAGACTGTTGGAGTGTGACCAGGACGTAGTTAAGTCTATTAGGGAATCATTTCACCATCTTAATATGTTCCTTCAAGAAAAGGAATCAAAGCTACTGGCTGATGTAAAGATGTTATTTGATAACAGAAAAGGCAGTCTTGACCTTGTGATGAGAGATACAGAGACACTCCATGCCCACCTCAGGACTGTGCAGAGTTTTCTGAAGTACCTGGCTGGGCACTCGTGTGATGAGGAGCTGGTATCCATGAAGCACATGGTGTGTGCTCGTATTGGGCAGCTGACAGAGATGTACAAAGAGCTGCAGCAGAAGCTGGTGGCCTCTGATGTCATGCGTATACCCAGTGTATCTTGCACTGATGTACCTTCGGGAGCCTGTCACCTCACTGTTTCTATGGGAGATGGTGCTATGTTTGAAGCAAGAGTGATGACATCATTTGCTGATGTGTCAGGAGGTATAGGAAGGGAGGGAGAGGGGGGAGGAGGAGGAAGAAATAACACCCACTGGGTTGGATGTTTACTTAGCTATAGATGTTGGTTTAGAGGGGCAGGGGGGGGGGGGGGGGATATAGCAGCTGAATTAGGGCAGTATGCACACCCTCCTTTTCTTGTGGCCTGATCAAGTTGAGGTGTCATGTGACCTTACAATGATGTCATGTGACTGGTGATTGATCATGCCTTCCCCCCTCTGGCAGGGGCAGCTGCACATGTTGAAGTGCAGACGGATGGACCTCAAACCTTGACCTCTGAACCTCTCTGCCACACCCATCACCCCATCCCTCCAGTGGTAGGAGGAGCAGCTGCACATGTTGAAGTACAGACAGATGAAGGTACACACACCCTGGGGGTAGACATACTTGCATCTGATGCACACACACACACACTCACCTCATGTGACCTACCTGTGAGGCCAAACCTTTTTGTGCAAAGTTAATTAAATCCCTTTTAGCAGCAAAATATGTGCGAGCAATTATTGTATTGAAATCTCACCATGATGTCATATGCAGTAGTTTATATGTGTGCAAAGTGACGACCGCTCAGCACACGTGTACAGTGGTGGACATCTGTGGGCGTATTAAGGGAGCAACATACGGTTATGGGGAGGAGGAGGGGAGTGTCCCTCACCTCTTTCATATTTCCTCTTCCCCATGTAGCTAGTTCACACCACCTCACCAGTGCTATTGAGGTTGTCTCCAGCATATCAGGGCAATGGAAGGAGCTGGGGAGTAGTCTGGGTCTGCAACCAGTCGTCTTGGATGCCCTACAAGGACCACCAGAGGTGTGCATGGAGGAGATGATGAAGCTTTGGGTCCATGAAGCAATGGCGGCCCCACAACAGAGGCTGTCCCGTGCTTTGGTGGAGATGGGTAGGAGAGATCTGGCAGAGAGGGTGATGCAGGGAGTGCAAAGGGGTAAGGGGACCACCAGGGATATGGGTAAGGGGACCATCAGGGATATGGGTAAGGGGACCATCAGGGATATGGGTAAGGGGACCATCAGGGATATGGGTAAGGGGACCATCAGGGATATGGGTAAGGGGACCATCAGGGATATGGGTAAGGGGACCATCAGGGATATGGGTAACGGGATCACCAGGGATATGGGTAAGGGGACCACCAGGGATATGGGTAAGGGGATCACCAGGGATATGGGTAAGGGGACCACCAGGGATATGGGTAAGGGGACCATCAGGGATATGGGTAAGGGGACCACCAGGGATATGGGTAAGGGGACTATCAGGGATATGGGTAAGGGGACCATCAGGGATATGGGTAAGGGGACCACCAGGGATATGGGTAAGGGGACCACCATCAGGGATATGGGTAAGGGGACCATCAGGGATATGGGTAAGGGGACCACCAGGGATATGGGTAAGGGGACCACCAGGGATATGGGTAAGGGGACCACCAGGGATATGGGTAAGGGAACCACCAGGGATATGGGTAAGGGGACCATCTGGGATATGGGTAAGGGGACCACCAGGGATATGGGTAAGGGGACTATCAGGGATATGGGTAAGGGGACCATCAGGGATATGGGTAAGGGGACCACCAGGGATATGGGTAAGGGGACCACCATCAGGGATATGGGTAAGGGGACCATCAGGGATATGGGTAAGGGGACCACCAGGGATATGGGTAAGGGGACCACCAGGGATATGGGTAAGGGGACCACCAGGGATATGGGTGAGGGAACCACCAGGGATATGGGTAAGGGGACCATCAGGGATATGGGTAAGGGGATCACCAGGGAAATGGGTAAGGGGACCATCAGGGATATGGGTAAGGGGACCACCAGGGATATGGGTAAGGGGACCATCAGGGATATGGGTAAGGGGATATGGGTAAGGGGACCATCAGGGATATGGGGGACCATCAGGGATATGGGTAAGGGGACCACCAGGGATATGGGTAAGGGGACCATCAGGGATATGGGTAAGGGGACCATCAGGGATATGGGGGACCATCAGGGATATGGGTAAGGGGACCACCAGGGATATGGGTAAGGGGACCATCAGGGATATGGGTAAGGGGACCATCAGGGATATGGGTAAGGGGACCATCAGGGATATGGGTAAGGGGACCATCAGGGATATGGGTAAGGGGACCACCAGGGATATGGGTAAGGGGACCACCAGGGATATGGGTAAGGGGACCACCAGGGATTTGGGTAAGGGGACCATCAGGGATATGGGTAAGGGGACCATCAGGGATATGGGTAAGGGGACCATCAGGGATATGGGTAAGGGGACCATCAGGGATATGGGTAAGGGGACCACCAGGGATATGGGTAAGGGGACCACCAGGGATTTGGGTAAGGGGACCATCAGGGATATGGGTAAGGGGACCATCAGGGATATGGGTAAGGGGACCATCAGGGATATGGGTAAGGGGACCATCAGGGATATGGGTAAGGGGATCACCAGGGATATGGGTAAGGGGACCACCAGGGATATGGGTAAGGGGACCATCAGGGATATGGGTAAGGGGACCACCAGGGATATGGGTAAGGGGACCATCAGGGATATGGGTAAGGGGACCATCAGGGATATGGGTAAGGGGACCACCAGGGATATGGGTAAGGGGACCACCATCAGGGATATGGGTAAGGGGACCATCAGGGATATGGGTAAGGGGACCATCAGGGATATGGGTAAGGGGACCACCAGGGATATGGGTAAGGGGATATGGGTAAGGGGACCATCAGGGATATGGGTAAGGGGACCATCAGGGATATGGGTAAGGGGACCACCAGGGATATGGGTAAGGGGACCACCAGGGATATGGGTAAGGGGACCATCAGGGATATGGGTAAGGGGACCATCAGGGATATGGGTAAGGGGATATGGGTAAGGGGACCATCAGGGATATGGGTAAGGGGACCATCAGGGACATGGGGGACCATCAGGGATATGGGTAAGGGGACCACCAGGGATATGGGTAAGGGGACCATCAGGGATATGGGTAAGGGGACCATCAGGGATATGGGTAAGGGGACCACCAGGGATATGGGTAAGGGGACCACCAGGGATATGGGTAAGGGGACCATCAGGGATTTGGGTAAGGAGACCACTAGGGATATGGGTAAGGGGACCACCAGGGATATGGGTAAGGGGACCACCAGGGATATGGGTAAGGGGACCATCAGGGATATGGGTAAGGGGACCACCAGGGATATGGGTAAGGGGACCATCAGGGATATGGGTAAGGGGACCACCAGGGATATGGGTAAGGGGACCATCAGGGATATGGGTAAGGGGACCATCAGGGATATGGGTAAGGGGACCATCAGGGATATGGGTAAGGGGACCACCAGGGATATGGGTAAGGGGACCACCAGGGATTTGGGTAAGGGGACCATCAGGGATATGGGTAAGGGGACCATCAGGGATATGGGTAAGGGGACCATCAGGGATATGGGTAAGGGGACCATCAGGGATATGGGTAAGGGGACCACCAGGGATATGGGTAAGGGGACCACCAGGGATTTGGGTAAGGGGACCATCAGGGATATGGGTAAGGGGACCATCAAGGATATGGGTAAGGGGACCATCAGGGATATGGGTAAGGGGACCATCAGTGCTATAAACCTTGATGGGCAGTTCTAGTCATATGGGAACTTATAAATGTGCTACAATAGTTGGCAAGATGATATTTTCAAGGTGTTGTCTATTACAGCACAGGAGGCTGATGATGTCATCAAGGGACCACCCCTCAAGTCAGCTCATGTGATGTCAATTCCCAACCTCAGTCCAGACGTCCTGTACCTGTTGGAGAAGCTCCCCGATGGGGACATTGAAGGTGTGGTGTACAGACCTTCTGAGTGTAGTGCCATCATCCAAGGGCCAACACCTGAGGCTGTGGACCAGTGCATCACCAGGTTCCAGTCTGCCTATCAGAAGGTAATATCCCCAGGCCAGCTCAAAGTTGAAGAGGTCCAACACAGTCCATCATTGGATCACAGTTATGTGCTGTATTTGGTTAGTAAACTGAACAGCAAACATAACCAGTGTGTGTTTGTCTACCTGGAGGAGAAGAGTTCAGTGAAGGTGATCTGTAACGCACCACGACAGTTTGAGGCAGCCAAGAAGGAACTAAGTGATTTATTGGGTAGATATGAATCATCAAAGAATAGGCCACCTCTGATTGCTGTAAGGATCAGTGGCAACAGAGTGTTCACTTTGAAGCAGAGTGATTTAGTAGCTGAAGATGTGGAGGTGATTGTCAATGCAGCCAATGAGGACCTCAGCCATGCTGGGGGAGTGGCTTCAGCCCTTGATCAGGCATCAGGAGGAGCTCTCCAGAAAGTGTCCAAATCATTTATAGCTTCTAATGGACAAGTGCAGACAGGGTGTGTGGCTGTGACTGCTAGTGGGGGAGGAGCCCTGAAGTGTAAGCGTGTGTACCATGCTGTAGGACCCAAGGGCTCGGACTACTCACCTAGGGACTGTGGAAGGTTGATTGAACAGGTTGTGGAGAAAGTACTGACAACAGCAGAACAGAATGGTATTACATCAGTAGCCATACCAGCCATCAGTAGTGGGATTTTTGGAGTGGAAAAGTCTTTGGTGGCCCAGGTGATCATTGATACCATCCTCACCCATCAGTTCACCAGCAGACCCCCAGTCCTGGGGGATATCAGAATTGTGATCAACGATAGTCCTACCTTTGAATGCTTTGCGAAGTACTTCAATCAAAAGAAGGGAACCACCACCACCACCACCCTCACAGTGGCTGATGTGAAGAGGGGAGCTACAGGAAGGGGTTTTGCTACAGGAGGGGGCTATGCTACAGGAGGGGGCCATGCTACAGGAGGGGGCCATGCTATAGGAGGGGGCCATGCTACAGAAGAAATGGGAGGTTAGACCGCATAATATGATATAAATATATACATATAAGGGGTGGAACTTTTCTATACCACCAGGCATACAATATCCAGACCTTGGCAGGTATGAACCATCACTGTTGGTATGCCTGGTTGAGTGTCCTCTCCTTACCATAGCCTCTCCTCTACTCATGGTGGAGACAGTCCTCACCTAGGTAACACTGTTATTTCAAAGCCATTCTGATAAAACATAGAACACATTTGCTAGGAAGAAATGTTCGTAATAAATAAATAAATTTGTGATGTTATTCATTTTAATTTCTTTTTAAAAAAAATTAAAATTTAAAAATTGCATAAGGGATCTAACTGTATGTTTTGCAAGTCTTATGCTACATGGGCATGTGCCTAGCATCCCTTTATTAATTCCGTTTATGTCATTGTACGATCATTTTAATCTATCATCTGTTTTACATATACTGCAAATAACAATGGGTATTTATTCGTGTTGTTGGTGGTTCTGCAATTCAGATCGTCTGCGTAAGGAAGGAATTTCACAGTTTCCTCTTAAGAACATCCCTCTCTTGCATCTTATTAGATTTTTCTAGCGCGCCAAAGCATTCTCATCTCTCAGTGGTTTGCTGCTCTAAACCTGTTAGTTATAGGCAAGGTAATGGGATCTCCCCTGGTTGCTGAAAACCCAGCCAACACCACATGCAACATTGGGTTGAGACACAGTATTAAAATCTGGATGGACCATAAATTATGTACCTCAACCCTTAATTCCAACTCTTGCATCACTTGAGTAGTGTGTTGCAACTAGCGACAAAAAATACATCCTGCTCTGTGGCTTGTGGGCACACTGATCACAGTAACACGGCCAACACATATCTCCCAGTACTAGTAGTTATACTGATGATCAACATCCCTGCTTTTCTCCCTGCTACTGCTGCTACCACTGTGACACAGTTTGAAAAGATAAGGGCTAATCTCAGCCATAACTGATTTCAAATGTGGCCACCATCAATTAACCAAAATTTAATAAATGGACGACACAGTGAGACGTGTAATGACGCTTTATGGACAACATCTTTGCACATTTATATCACAAAAACAAAATATGCATAAAACTTAGTGAGAAAACCATTATACAGTATTTCTAGTTAAATTAAAAACTATCGGGGAAAAAAAAACCATGCCAGCCTCCCTTGAAGTACCTGTAAGAAAATGCATATTTTCCTGCTTGTTTTGTGCCAATGATTTTGGCAAACCACATCCAATATAATATATGGGGAAATCATTGGCGCGAATCGAGTGGGAATATGTGCATTAACTCGGTATCTCCGCAACAGATGAGGTAAAAATTAAAGAACAGAACAAATCAATAGTGACAAGACCCCTCTACATATGCGCTGAATTTGAAGTGATTTGAACGCTCCTATCTGAGGAAGTGGCAGTTTTGAACCTCATGGTGTATCAGATATTGTAATATCAACACACAGACCTTGTTTAAGACGTGTAAATCGAACTTCTCATAGAGAATATAAGATCAATAGCGCTTACAGTACGGAAGTTCAGTAAAGTGTATGGCATTATTTACATAAACGAAGCACAATTTTCTCATGAATTATATATGTACCTCAATATATATATATATGGGACAGTGTCCAGCTAAATCACCCTTATGGTACTTTTTCAAAATTTCCAGAACAAGCAAAAGAAAAGTAACGCTCGCATTGAAATGTATGGCTAATTATAAATTCAATGCCTAATAACTTTGTGATGGATAGTCCGATTTAGGATGCGTAAGGACCATTTGACAGAAGCTCATGGGTGTTCAAGGAAAATCAAAAAATTTGAAAATTTGAAAAACTATCCAGAAGGGTGATTCTGCTGGACACTGTCCCATATATATATGAGTAGTCAATTCAATAAAGGATTTAATGTCAGGTGTTGTGTGTGTGTGTGTGTGTGTGTGTGTGTGTGTGTGTGTGTGTGTGTGTGTGTGTGTGTGTGTTGTGCTGTTACTTTGTGTAGGTGGTGGCCGAGCAGGTTGTGGTACATCAGTGGACCCTCCCAGACCTGTGAACCCCATGGCCGATACTGCTGTTGATAGTAAGTGACATCACCACATTAGTGACCCAGAATGCAGTGACCTTATGCTTATCCATTGGTTGGAAAAGTGGTCAATATCCAATAAACTATCTCATAAGTCAGCAACCTGGTGTGGCGTGTGTCCTTAACCTCTTCTTCACAGATTGTCCCATATGTTTGAGCCCTCCTCAAAACCCTACATTCATGAGGTGTTGTAAGAAACCCTACTGCAAAGCATGCATAGAGAAATCACTGGAGACTTCTGCTTACTGCCCTACGTGTAAGGCTGTACTGAGGGGAGGGGCAATGGGGAACCAACCTGATGGAACCATGAATGTTCGTGTGAGTCATCAGTTGTTCATTAATACCTAAATGTAAATAGCTTGATTCTAACAAATGCACATCATAGCACAGAGGACTACTTACTATGTGGTGGCATGCCAAAGAGCTGCTAGAGCTACATACACTCTGGTTGGGGCACACCCTCTCATTTAGCTTGAATTTACAAAAAGCCATCTTTGCTTCTTGGACATGTATAATTTCCATCTCTTGTCATTCCAATTACGATCCATCATGAAAATTGTGGGCTATTTTTTATCCACCATTTTGATTACATAACTACAGAGTCGATGGTTTAATGATTGCCACAGCTAATTAAAAATGGAGCCCTATGTTGTAATGTTTCATTATTCAAGCCCAAAGCACTTGATGCCATTGAATACAAGGACCACAATGTAACAAACCTTCATTTTCTATAGCTGTAAGCATGCAGCTGATTTAACATTACGTATCTTGTGTTCTTGCAACAGTTTGACCGTTACAGTCTGCCTGGCTACAGTGGATATGGAAGTAATGTCATCACTTACTTCTTTCGTGATGGGATACAGGGACCACAACATCCTAATCCTGGGCAGAGGTACACTGGGACACAGAGGACAGCTTATCTCCCTGACAACCAGGAAGGGAGGGAAGTTTTACAGGTACTGTGTAATGTATGCATGTACTAGAGAATAGTGCTATGACATAATGGTGTGCTCTAATTCAGCTACTAAGGAAGGCCTGGGATGCTAAGCTGATCTTCACCATTGGAACATCCCATACAAGTGGAGAACACAACACTGTGATCTGGAATGATATTCATCACAAGACATACACTTCTGGAGGACCGTGAGTTGATCTTAGTCAGACATGTAGGAAGGTATTTAAAGGTGGAAGGGCAAATAAATAGGCGTGTCTATAGGTGGAGAGGTGAGACATGACCTAAATTTTAGGATGGTGTGTAGCATTTTTTTGGCCCTCCCTCTTTTATGGTACAGAATAATAAAGGTGGGGCCCTCATACCACCTCTGACCTCATACCCACTTCACCTCTTTGACCTCCCTACCCACCACACCTCTTGACCTCCCTACCCACCACACCTCTTTGACCTCCATACCCACCACACCTCTTGACCTCCCTACCCACCACACCTCTTTGACCTCCCTACCCACCACACCTCTTGACCTCCCTACCCACCACACCTCTTTGACCTCCATACCCACCACACCTCTTGACCTCCCTACCCACCACACCTCTTGACCTCCCTACCCACCACACCTCTTTGACCTCCATACCCACCACTCCTCTTGACCTCCCTACCCACCACACCTCTTTGACCTCCCTACCCACCACACCTCTTTACCTTCCTTTCTATTCTCTATCTATCGCATGCTGCCGTCTGTCTGATATCAGTATTGGCTCCTTGTGAGAGAGGGAGAGGGGGTATACTGGGAAGGGGAGGTAGGGGGTGGTGTGGTGGTTGAGGTAAGGAGATGATTGTTATTGTATAATAATTATCAATACAGGTATGGTTATCCAGACCACACCTACCTCAGACGTGTGAAGGAGGAGTTAGCTGCTAAAGGAATACGTTAGTGGACACACCAGTTGTGTGTGGGTGTTCATTTTGTTGGACTTTGTGGTTTTGTACTGTGACTATTGAGATAGAATATAAATCAATTTTCTAACTGAGCTGTTATTTCAGCAGACAACTATGTACACATAGCAGTGTGTAATGAGAAGGTTTGGTTCATAGTGCAGGAGGTCATCTGCAAAAACCAATTAGGGTAAGTAGTGATTAGGTTAAGTAGTGATGTGATATTTAACTGTAATTTTCAACACATGCAGATTTGATAGAGTCAGACAAAGTATCTAACCCGTTACGATGTTAATACAAAGTGATATGCTCCATATAGCACTCACCGGCCAAGACTACCAGGGCTGCAGTATAAACACAGTGCACCAAAGGCACCTCTGAAAGGGTGGGAGGGGCTAGATAACTTTTCAAATCATATATTGAGCACTCACATATCTTAGTTACGTCTATACTCACTTGTGGAATCCATATGGGTATTTCTCCACTTGGGCTGGACATGTAGTTCAATTCAGAAATGATCATTGCTTGTTTCTATAAGCACCACGTTTGTTACCTAAGGAATGAACTTGTAACAAATGTGAGCCTGTGCTTATAAGGAGGCTTGCCTGTGCTTATAAGGAGGCTTGTCTGTGCTTATAAGGAGGCTTGCCTGTGCTTATAAGGAGGCTTGCCTGTGCTTATAAGGAGGCTTGCCTGAGCTTATAAGGAGGCTTGCCTGAGCTTATAAGGAGGCTTGTCTGTGCTTATAAGGAGGCTTGCCTGTGCTTATAAGGAGGCTTGCCTGTGCTTATAAGGAGGCTTGTCTGTGCTTATAAGGAGGCTTGCCTGTGCTTATAAGGAGGCTTGCCTGTGCTTATAAGGAGGCTTGCCTGTGCTTATAAGGATGCTTGCCTGAGCTTATAAAGAGGCCCTCCATCTTTAGGGATACACAAGTATTCAGTGTATTGTTGCATTCCGGCTTATTTAGTTATGTCATGTATGCTTTCATGTTCCAAGTGTGTTCAAGTGAGGACCATTGGGTTTCCTGTGGTGCTCCATTGTTGTAAGACCTCTCCACTTGCAGTGGAATTTGAAATAGGATGGTGACACCTCTTCTAGTAGTCTGGGGACCTGATCAGTTGTCCCCAGTCTGCTCCTCTAGCTCAGTGGATTTAAGCATTACTGAAAAAATATTCTCAGAGAAACAGTTTGAGGTGATTCTCAGACTTCCCCTAGATTGTCTTCCACAGACCCACCTTCAGCGATTACATCACTGTATGCAGTTGGACAAGTACTTTCACTTTCACAGAGTGCCATCTTTTATGCCTTCCAGCATATACATATATTTGTGGACGCTCTAGCCTGGTACACTGCAACTTGTTAATATACTAGTATTCAAACTGTTAATTTAATAAAGATTAAAATGCCTATGAAAGTACGTATAGATACTAAGTCAATTGAACTAAGAAGTTGAACTTAAATTTTTGATATCTGAAATGTATTTGATTTTTTTAAATGCTCATTTCTAATTAAAAACAATGAACATTAAATTTTTTTTTTTCATATGGCATTTACTGGATACAAATGAGAATGAATATAAAATACAACACATACACCAAACACACACACACACACACACACACACACACACACACACACACACACACACACACACACACTATACCAATACACCACGAGGGCTCTGTGGAGAAAAAGACAATCATTATAAAACACGTACTTTATATCAGGGCCTTATATTGAGGGGGAGGAGCTAGGAGGATGACCTTCTTAAATATGAATGTGTTATGATGAAATGTTACCAGGGAGACAAGCACCTCCCCCTCTCCCCCAATGGCCATAGCTCTTACTTGGAACCCACTGTCTTCCAGTTCAGTACTGCTGGAGTTATGGCTACCCTCCAGAGGCTGCTGCTGTTGTGTGCTTTTGTGAGCCACGTTCTCGAAGTACTGCCTTACAATGGAGGTTGGTCGAATGGGGGTGCGCTGATGGCCTGGAGAAGAGGCAAAAAATACGGCTTCCTCTTGGGAAGGCGAGTAGCTGTCTGCTGTAAGCCTGGGCACCGGGTGCATCTGTTCTCTGAAGGTTGCCTGTCCGTCACAAGGCTGTCCAATGGAAAGGTGACCCTCTGTCTCATCCGAGCAAGGACCATTGATCAATGGCTCTGTGTTGAGCGTTGCTGGGGACGAGAGGGTCGTGCTGTCTGGGTCTGGGGACGAGGACGAAACCCTGGCAGAGGTACTGTACATCTGCCCACCTCCTCCCCTTTTACCTCCCCTCTTTCTTCCTCCTCCATCACTCCATCTGCATCGTTGGAGCAGGAGGCGGTCTCTGTGTAACTGTCTGCCCTCAGGAGCATTGCAGGGCTGGAAGGAGCGTCATAGAGTTTTTGTTAGATTAGTAGCATGAAACATTACTCAATGTGCAGTGTAGTCTGAATAGACGTAACTGCTGCCACTGGAGTCAACGCTGCAGCTAACTAGATGTTCCGTATTATAAAACAATACTTGCAGACAATAAAATTTTTCTTAACGTCACAGCCTCCCCCCCCCCCCTAACGTCATAATGACGCTAATTTTTCCAAACATAGTTTGGACAAGCCCCCTTAGTATTTTATCACCCTTTACTGAAGTTTACACACACCAATGCTTCCAGGTCACGTTCCAACCTGCCGTCGGAAGAGCAGCTTACATGCCCGCGCTGCAGTAAATTATATGAAGACCCCAAAGTGTTGCCATGCCTACACATTATGTGCAGAGCCTGTATTGAGTCCCTCCTGACTGGAGGGGAGGGCGGAGTCTACTGTCCTGGCTGTCCGGCACCAGTCTCCATACCTCAGAATGGCGTTAGCAACCTGCCAACAGCCTTCTTTATTGTTCATATGATTGAATCCACTGAGCAACTGAAGAAGGCATGTGACTCAAGTACAGTATGTGAAAGCTGTGGTTCCCAGAGTGCAGCTGTTGCATATTGTGCTGAATGTGGTGTGTTCATATGTCAGGGCTGTTACGGTAACCACCGCGTAATGAATATGTTCAGGGAACATAACGTTACAGAGGTGAAGGAGTTTGATAAGTCAAATGTTCCCTTCAAAATGGTGGGGTCTATGTGCCCCAAACACACTGACAGAAAGTTGGAGTTGTATTGCTGCAGTTGTGAGAGCCTTGTTTGCTACGAGTGTGCCTATTTAGAATACCCTAAACTACAGCATGAGGTGAAGCCTTGTAAAGACTGCACCGCTCCTTTTAAGGCAGCTCTATGCGGAACAGTGGCCTCCCTTATGCAGGTGGTAAGGATACACAGTGAGGGTGAGGTGACATCCTTACCTGGAGAGGGTGAGGTGCCCTCCTTACCACCTAAAGTGGCAGATGGTCAGGCTGAGGTGGCCTCCCTTGCACACTGTGAAAGAGAGATACAGGTTGCCATGACAACAGTGAAGGATAAAATGAACAGTCTGTTGGAGTGTGACCAGGACGTAGCTAAGTCTATTAGGGAATCATTTCACCATCTTAATATGTTCCTTCAAGAAAAGGAATCAAAGCTACTGGCTGATGTAAAGAAGTTATTTGATAACAGAAAAGGCAGTCTCGACCTTGTGGTGAGAGATATAGAGACACTCCATGCCCACCTCAGGACTGTGCAGAGTTTTCTGAAGTACCTGGCTGGGCGCTCGTGTGATGAGGAGCTGGTATCCATGAAGCACATGGTGTGTGCTCGTATTGGGCAGCTGACAGAGATGTACAAAGAGCTGCAGCAGAAGCTGGTGGCCTCTGATGTCATGCGTACACCCAGTGCATCTTGCACTGATGTACCTTCGGGAGCCTGTCACCTCACTGTTGCTATGGGAGATGGTGCTATGTTTGAAGCAAGAGTGATGACATCATTTGCTGATGTGTCAGGAGGTATAGGAAGGGAGGGAGAGGGGGGAGGAGGAAGAGATATTTCAGAATAACACCCACTGGGTTGGATGTTTACTTAGCTGTAGATGTTGGTTTGGAGGAGGGGGATATACAGCTGAACTAGGGTTATATTTACATCCTCCTTGGTATGTTTCTTGTGACCTGATCAAGTTGAGGTGTCATGTGATCTTACAATGATGTGACTGGTGATTGATCATGCCTATCAACATCACTCCCCTTCCCCCTCTCGCAGGGGCAGCTGCACATGTTGAAGTACAGACGGGTTGGACCTCAAGTGTTCACCTCTGAACCTCTCTGCCACACCCATCACCCCATCCCTCCAGTGGTAGGAGGAGCAGCTGCACATGTTGAAGTGCAGACAGATGAAGGTACAAACACACCCTGACAGAGCTCTGGGGGTAGACATACTTGCATCTGCAGCACGTGCACACACACTCACCACATGTAACCTACCTGTGAGCCAAACCTTTTTGAGTATCTATACTAAATGGCATATTAATTTAATTGCCTTTAGCAAAATACATACCAGTTGTGTATTGAAATCTCACCATAATGTCATGCAGTATTGGTAAGGGGACCACCAGGGATGTGGGTAAGGGACCATCAGGGATATGGGTAAGGGACCATCAGGGATATGGGTAAGGAGACCATCAGAGATATGGGTAAGGAGACCACCAGGATAGAAGGGTAGAGTGTGGCGCCGCAGGCGCCTCGTTCTAGCCAAGATGACGTTTATTAATGGGGAGACAAGTTAGCGAGTTTCAATGAAGAGTGTCGGGAGGGAGGGACGGGTGCAATTTGAGGTCGGATTCGGAGAGGGGGTGAAAAGTTGAGGGGCGTAGCGGGCCTTCGGCCCCCCCTACCCTGCCCTAAGCCCTAATTTTTTCTTCTAACACACACAGTCGTTCGGACTGTTTGTGTTATGGGTAAGGGGACCACCAGGGATATGGGTAAGGGGACCACCAGGGATAGGGTGTAGAGAGTGTGGCACCACAGGCGCCTCCCCAGAGCTAAGACGGCGTTATTAAAGAGTGGGGCCGTTAGTGAGTTTCAATGAAGAGTGTCGGGAGGGAGGGACGGAGGGACAGGTGCAATTTGAGGGTGGATTCGGAGAGGGGGTGAAAAGTTGAAAGGCGTAGCGGGCCTTCAGCCCCACCCTACCCTAAGCCCTAACCTTTATCCCTCTTGCTCGCATTCCTCCGGACTGCTGGTTACATGGTTAAGGGGACCACCAGGGATATGGGTAAGGGGACCATCAGGGATATGGGTAAGGGGACCATCAGGGATATGGGTAAGGGGACCATCAGGGATATGGGTAAGGGGACCATCAGGGATATGGGTAAGGGGACCACCAGGGATATGGGTAAGGGGACCACCAGGGATATGGGTAAGGGGACCATCAGGGATATGGGTAAGGGGACTATCAGGGATATGGGTAAGGGGACCATCAGGGATATGGGTAAGGGGACCATCAGGGATATGGGTAAGGAGACCACCAGGGATATGGGCAAGGAGAAGGGAAAAGGGAAGACCTATGTTTAAAAGCATATAGAATAGTTGCTTCATGAATCTGCTATATATGTTTCTCAAGGGAATAGACAACAGGACTTTAAAGTTTTGAAGTTATAGACCGTGGAATATTGTGATGAGAATCTCTACTCATTGAACTCGCGTACATAAGAAAAAAAGGCCCAGCAATTTAATGGAACGGAGGCCTTAGTCGGGAAAAATCTGGTGACATACTTTAAAATCTTGTCAAATCTGCTGCCGTCGTAAGGGAGCTAAGCTGGGAAAACATCTAGTACGCTTGTCCCATACTGTGTATAGAACGATTACGAAAGTATGTCGCAAACCGCGAATTAATTCTTGACTCCCGTTGACCGCTCACTTCACCATACATGTAAGAGACAGAACGCAACTATAGAGGTTTGCATTCAAGGTTTGCAGCGAAATATTACTGAAGGTATGTCAAAAATAAGCTGCTTGAGGCAAGAGAAAAAGTTATTACAAGATCACAAGGAATCCATTGATGCGCAAGTAAAAACTTCACATATAAAGTAGTGGTAAAAAGACTAGTAGATTTATTTAGCTCCTGGAGAGTATGTAACCATGCACACCAGCATATTTGCGCGGGTGTGGTTACATGTACAGTAGTACAGCTCAGGAAACTTGTTGGCGGAGAAAAATTGATGGCAATGCAGTTGGCGGAAGGACCGCCAACTAGTTAGCGCCAATACGTCTGATCACGGTAGGTATACTCGCGTCGTCCCAATGTAAATGATGACGTCATAATAGTGGCACGTGGGGGGAGGATGTTGGGCGTGGCTCAAACTTAACTATTCGGATCCTAACTAAACACAAGGTGAGCATCGGCGGAATGTCTTCTTTTTGAGGGGGTAGGCCTTGGTATCGATTGGGGGGGGGGGGGGGGGGGGGTAGCGATAGATAATTGTCCGATAATCAAATATTAGTAGCGATAGATAATTATCGACAAAATAAAATCGGTTTTGGTCACGTTGCCTACTTGCCTCACGTGATTCGTTGCGCATCGTTTTTTTTACGCCCATGTGATGGAGGCGGTAACTGAGAGGGGGTACTTTGATCGTGTGTAGCAATGACAGCGACAATAGGATTTAGGTCAGCGAGTTAAGACATTAACAAGACAGATCAAGAAGCATATTTACAACAATTAGAACAAGCCACAGTTTTGTTTTACCAACCTACGCGGCGTGTGAATAATCGGTGCGGTTTGAATGGAGCATCACTACATTAACAAAGGTCAGGAGCGATGCAGGTTGTGTGGTCGCTTGCTTGTGGCACCTGATAAGAAACCAAAGCGTTCAAATCAATGCACAGAGTTTGCAGCAGATTTACACTTGGTATTCTATTAACAACATCCACCCATGCACTCAAATTCTGTTATCAATGCAAAAAAGTTATGAGGGTGGTATTGATAGCTGAGATGAGGGTACAGGTGGCTGAGATGAGACTGGTATTGGTGGCTGAAATGAGGCTGGTACTGGCTGAGATAAGACTGGTACAGGTGGCTGAAATGAGGCTGGTACTGGCTGAGATAAGACTGGTACTGGTGGCTGAGATGAGGCTGGTACTGGCTGAGATGCGACTGGTACAGGTGGCTGAGATGAGGCTGGTACTGGTGGCTGAGATGAGACTGGTACTGGCTGAGATAAGACTGGTACAGGTGGCTGAGATGAGACTGGTACCATGGGCGCCCCCAACTTTTCTGGAAGGGAGGGGGGGGGGGGGGGGGGCCAGGATAGGGCAAGGGGGCACTATTTGACAGCCGCGAATACGTTGTCCGCTTTCGGCTGATTCTACCAGCAGAGGGGGGGGGGGGTGCTGTCCACTTTCGGCCGATTCAATCAGTGAGGTGTCCGCGCTTTTATGTAAATTTTTATTACAAGGGGGGGGGCCGCAGGGTTTCATTGAGAAAAAACCTAAAGGGCAGGGGGGGGGGGGGGGGGGGGCAAAAGTAGAGTTTATATTTTTTAGAGGGGGCAATTATAAGGCAAATCAAATTACTTTTAGACTACAGACTGGTGTTACAGTATATGTTGTATTCATCACTTGTGTAGTTATGGTGCATTTATTAAAGATCACTCCATAAATACCAAGGGGGGGCAATATAATGGCAAGGGGGGGCAAATGCCCCCCCCCTGCCTCCCCCCACGATGAAACCCTGGGGGGCCATGGCCCCACCTGGGGATGCCCATGGGTACAGGGTGCCTGAGATGAGGCTGGTACTGGTGGCCAAGATGAGACTGGTACAGGTGGCTGAGATGAGACTGGTACTGGTGGCTGAGATGAGGGTACAGGTGGCTGAGATGAGACTGGTACTGGTGGCTGAGATAAGACTGGTACTGGTGGCTGAGATGAGGGTACAGGTGGCTGAGATGAGACTGGTACTGGTGGCTGAGATGAGGCTGGTACTGGTGGCTGAGATGAGACTGGTACAGGTGGCTGAGATGAGGCTGGTACTGGTGGCTGAGATAAGACTGGTACTGGTGGCTGAGATGAGACTGGTACAGGTGGCTGAGATGAGGCTGGTACTGGTGGCCAAGATGAGATGGTAGTAAGACATAAATAAGATCCAACAGTTGCTCTGAACTATGAAAGTACAACTGCTGTTCATTGCCCTACATAACGCGCCGCCAATCCCACATTAGGACCTACTAGTAACCAAACATATTAACGATACTCCCGGTATTTCTTGCTAACTTTTAGCACATTTGTTCGCCGTCAGAAAAAAACTGTGGCTACAAACCATTGCAAATATCTATTAGTACCTTTAGTTCCCTTTACGAACCAACCTTTATTTCTGATTTCCTATTGTCACAGGCCTGGAGAATCGCTTCTGTATCGAAGAGGTACCCAAAGACTAACCCACTTTCAGGGTCCGTAGCTTGCTGTAGCAAGTTGACTACGCCTCGTGGTTTGCGACACAAATAGAAAAAAGGTGTTCCTTTCCTTGTACCATGTTAAAATGGCGATTAGTCCATCGGTGTTTTTGAGTGAGCTCACGTTCCAAAGGTCTTCGGTTGTCAAGGTCGTTGTTAAGGGCATGACATAATCATTTCAATTTTTCGGAAAACGAATCTAGTGTCCACAAAACATTGGGCCGCAAACACCAGTGGTGAGTCTCGATAAACAATATTCGGGGTTTATCAATACCAAGGCCTGGGGGGGCAGCTATGGTAAGAAATTTAACGTCTATACCCTGCAAAAACAGAGCCGATGACCCGCTTCACTAAAATTTATCGCCACCACAGGCTTGAGCATACTAGACGAGCAGGTGAGTAGGAATGGCTCAACTTCTGGGTGCCTACCATTTCAAGAAAATTCAAATATTGAAAGACCAAGAGCTAGGCAAAGGGTCCTATGGAATGGTGTGCAAGGCCCTGTGTGATGAACTGCTGTGTGCTGCCAAGCTCCTTCACCCTGTACTGGCCTGTGAACGGAACAACCAGAAGTTCCAAGAAGAGTGTCAGGTGATTGGTGCCCTGAAGCATCCAAACATCATACAATACCTTGGCCTCCACAGTGATGGATCAGGCTGTCAGATCCTTCTCATGGAGCTGATGGAACAGAGCCTCACCACTTTCTTGGAGAAGTCCACTCCTCCCCTTCCCTTTCACACTGAGGTTAACCTCTGCCATGACATATGTCTGGCCTTAGCCTATCTCCATTCCAATGACATCATTCACCGTGACCTCTCTAGCAACAATGTTCTCCTAACTGGAGACAAGAGGGCAAAGGTCACCGACTTTGGAATGTCCAAATTAATGGATGATAAACACCTCTCCAAGCTCACAAGGGCTCCTGGGTGTCCTGCATATATGTCACCAGAGGCCCTTCAAGACCCACCAAAATACTCAAAGAAATTGGACATGTTTTCTTTTGGAGTATTAGTTATACAAATTCTCACTTGCAAGCTTCCAAATCCAGGGCCTTCACATAAAAAGGTCAATAATCCAGAATACCCAATGCCAATTGAAGTACCAGTGCTTGAAGAAGTGCGTCGAAAGGCTCACATAGACCTGATTGACCCTGCCCATCAAATGCTAAGCCATGCCATTGAATGTCTGAGTTACAGTGAACAGGATCGGCCAACTGCTCAGGATATGTGTCACCGCATGTTGGAATTGAAGAGGAGTAATCGCTATACGAGTGTGAAATGTGCTGCAGAAAAAATAGTGGAAGCACTTCAGAGCCAATTGAAGCATAAAGAAGATGAGCTTAACAAAAAGGATGAAGTTATCTCTAAACAGAATGAAGAGATTGGCAACATGAGAAAGTTACTTAGCAAATATGAAGAGGAGGTGAAGAAGAGCTGTAAGTTGTTATATTACCCTTAGCCATGTAGTTCCTTGTTCAGTTTTACAACCTACAGGGAAAAATAATGCATCAAGGTAACATACAACAACCAGGATGGGTATATTATATGAGACTGTATTCATGCAGCGAAATCTGTGACCCTTGTGGAGTATGTTACTATTGGTTCTAAGCGATGTTGGACTCTCCTGTAGAAGGATATAAGGACAGATGTTTGCTGTAGAAAAATGGTGCATGTGGGGTAGGATAGCACAAGTAGTAAGCAACTCAGTAAGTAGCTATAGCATAACGTTAATTGTTCGGCATTCAGAACTAACCTTATAAATATTTTTCATTAGCTGTATATTGTATTATCAATATGCTACATAAATTTAAGCATACTTTATAATTCTATCATAGATATTGGAATTACTGGATTGGCAATGCCCATGAAATATATGTTCGATGCTTGACACAGTCACGTGATAAACATTTATGGCTGAATCTGAAATAGTGAGAGTGGCATTAAAAGCAATACTGGAAGATTCCTTGCTCCAGGGAACACATTTGCGATTGAAGAAAGCTTTGAATGAGGTGAAAAAAAAGTTTTACATTCTATACAGGAACATAGTAGTGAATTTGAAATTTTTGCTATTTGATTGTGGCTGTTGAGTCAGAGAGCGTTTCGTTCTTGGCATTCTGCCAAGAACGAAACTTCTTTCCAGCCATCCAACCACTTCACGACACACAGCACATATGGCCAAACAATGAGTTTTAATGCTACAAATCGTTCCGACTTAAGCTAAAACCCCCCACAAAACCGCCTCATAATTACGCTAAAACTTGAAACATACGGGCGAAGCATTGTAATTTTAAGCTTCAAAACGGGCCTACGACACGTGTAGTGTGAGACAGTACCACAATAAACTGTTTTGTTGCGTCGTACCAACAGCATATTGCTACTAAAAACCCCAAAGCACATAACTTACATGTGGTGGCGAAAGAGTTAGAATCAGACACAAAGAACAAGATAACAAGTGAGATCAAAAAGCTAAATACGACTTTCGACTATCAAAAGCAATAGACACCAATGGAAACCTCCACAAATACGATAAACTCGTGTTGAAGAAAATGGCATATCCGTGTCAAGCTTATAACGTGACGTCACTATGCAATACCCGTAGCGTTGCCAATCCAGTAATTCCAATATCTATGATTCTATATTGTCTTTGATGGGTAGGCATCTACCCAGGATGGCCTTTGAGATGGCTCTGACTAGGTGAAGTTTAGCCTGCCATACATTTCACCCAAGACTTGGCTCGAGGTGGTAGCGATGCAGGATGCCAGGTGGGAGAAGATGGCATGAGCTTCTTTGCCCCAGTTGCCGTACGTCTCTACAGCGAGTGGGACACAAACCCATCTCAGCTCAGAGCACTTGAGGTCATTGGCTCTGTGCTTTCACACCTCTGCCTCAAGTGCTGCTGCCCCCACTGACATAGTACTGATGCACACTCCTGCGGTCCCATTGTATAGTAATGTCTATTGTCATACACCTCCCTGCCAGCCTTGAAGTACATGTACAAATTTTGAAAAGGCGGGGAAAAGTACCTTCATTTGCTATAAGGTTTCAATCAGGTAGATTAATAGGGAATACCAGAACCCAGACTGGCCACCAGTTGTCCACTTGGGATTTTGGACGTCTTAGCTTCAGCTGAACTGTCTTCTCCTCCGCTGCTGGTTGCTATGGTGGGTTTTGGACCCTGCTGTGATAAATGATCAAGTACTTCACCCGGATCTTCATTGTAGCTCTGATCTGGCGGCCATTTAGAAGCTCACTTGGGGAGTAGCCTTCTGCCAGAGGTGTTCTCCTGTATTTTTCTTGCACTGCTGCTCGAGGTGGGAATGATGATTTTGACAGAGCTTACTTGAAGGTCTGCACCAAGCATTCTGCTGCCCCATTGGTGGCTGGATGGTAAGATGCACTAGTGAGGTGGGTGATGCCTCTCTCGTGACACCACACCTGGAATTCTTCTGAGGGAAATGTCAGACACAATGGAGTGAGGGTAGCCAAAAGGGGCAAAATCTTGCTCAAGCAATTCAGTAGTAGTGGAGCAGGGAATAATAAAATTGCATAGCAATTTTGCTATGCAAAGTCTAAGTTGATTGGCAACTCAGTTCGGTTGCATAGCAATGTGTCGATATCACGTGAGTCTGTACGTACAATCACACTGATGAAATTATTGCAACGTCGTGGAAGCCATATATTAATCAGCGTGTCTTCTTTTGTACCGTACATACACTCTCTTTGCGTAGCATGTGTCTGTAAGCGTGGGTGGATCGATACTGTGATGGCGTATTCGAAACATTAAAACTTCGCATCGCAGTTTTCTGCGACAAATTTTTTAAGTTTTTTCACATTCTTATAAAAACTGCATCGCAAAATGCAATGCAATACTGGTTAAATTATTCCCTGTGGAGGTAAGAAACTGAATGTATGTAGGGATATTTTGAGTACTTATCCTATGAGAACCAACCAGTCGCACCCCAGGAGGCACTGGCTAGGTCTGTCCCACCAACCGCCTCTTGTGACTTAGTTCTAGTGGTTCATTATCATTAATATTAATATGTTCTCTTGTATTCATTTCCACTAATATCAATTCAAGGTCTGTAGAGATGTTCCATAATAAAGGAAAATTGTCTTATTTACGAAGGAGGATTAATTAACCTTCTGCTGTTGAGTACAATTATCATAACTTTGTTTTACAACCCAAGCACAATGCAGAAATCTACTATTATAATTTCCAACATACGTGTGTACATCCGTACGGTCTGTGTAACTTATTTATATACTCGGCCTAGTGCCTATTCGTTGCTAGGTATGCGTACCTAGCAACCAATAGGAATGACCACCTCCCACACCACACAAAAGTACATAGCAACGCGTACTTAGCGACCATGCTTGCCACAAAACCTACATGCATGCCTGTACAGGTAATAATGTCATCGTATGCAGTACTAAAAAATTAAAGCAACACTATTGTGGTTCACTCTCAAGTCTCATCGTACAGGCCGAGAACATGTAGTTACTGTCTGACATAATAATTCCATGAAGTATTTGTATTGCGTGGGCATGTTATAGAGGTTGCTTAGTAACGGTATGTTAGAACATTATATATGCAGCATTGGGTAAAACAGTATTATTTTAAAAGAATTATAACTTATTGTAAGGGGTCTGGGAACCTTTTGTATTAATTACATCACGCAACGTAACCATGGCATATATATGTTTTAAGCTGCTCATGGTGGGACGTCACAGGAGGATGCAAAGAGTGATCCAAGTGCGCGAACCTCTTCGTAAAACAGTCAACAAATGTGATTGGGTGATGTATCAGAGAGTCCTCGCAGTTTTCACAAAAGCGGCCGTATCGTTGCTGCACATGTAACAGAATTTATCTGGCAATATAACTCCACACTCATCTTTTTTAGGAGAGAATAAACTTCAGTCTTGGACTTGGAGCAACTGATTGCTCCTTCTTGATATGCAGCAGTGATTCATTGATGTTGCCAAAGTAAACGTGCATGCTCAGCTATGCAAGCAGCGGACTTATCGTTACCATCGTCCATAGTCTCGTACCCAGACCCTGATTCCCACAGCTGCGGTGGATTACATCACCGCTACATGTCTGGAAGAATGCTCGCATCCAGTTGTTCCGTGTGCGCTGGCGCACAATCTGAATGCAGAGCACTCGTGTCGTCACGCATGGTGTACTTTTAACACTAATTTGGAAACTCATTTGTTAATTATTGGTTATTGCAGTATCATGGATATTGAAGCAGCTATCATATGCGCTAGCGAGAGATTGGGCTATACCTCTATACGTCCTAACCAGCACAAAGCTGTATGGACCACAAGGACATGTTTATAAGCCTTCCTACAAGGAGCGGAAAATCGTTTTGTTTCGCAGTGCTACCCTTGGCGTTTGACATTCTATACCAACGCGTTGGTTGCATCGTGATAGTTGTGTCACCACTAATTGCTTGGATGAAATATCAGATACAAGATGATCGTCTTGCACGTGCATTTTGTTCAGATATACTTGGATGTGTACTGTACAGCTGTGTTTATAGGTAGCAAATCTTAACGTGAAAGGGTTGAAGACAGCCTATTTGAGTAGTCAGTCGGACGATAAAGGGCAGCAAGAAACTGTTTTAAGTGGGGAAGCCCAAATAGTTTTCTTTGGTCCTGAACTTCTGCTTAAGAATGCAACATGGAGGGAGATGCTACTAACACCTATTTATCGTACCAATCTGGTTGCTTTTGTGCACTGTGTCACCAAGTGGTTTGTACGTTGCACATGTATCCACAATTGCATTGGTGTTTAATGATGTATTTATGATATCCATATAGGGGAGAGTACTTCAGGCAGGAGTTTAGACATTTGGGAGCAGTCAGGAGCTTGATCCCATCTCATGTCAACATCATGGCTATGACAGCTACTGCAACCACTGCAACAAGAAATGAGGTTGCCACCATCTTATAAAAGCCTTGATAACCCTGTGGTTGTTGCAGCATCACCCGATAAATCCAACATTTTTCATACACAGTACGACAAAAGACAAGTGTTGAGGAGGTATTTATGCCACTACTTATGAAGCTTAAATCTTTTAGACGCAAACTTCCAAGGGTAATCAAAGTGCCAGGATTTGGCCCAGGAATGTTGTGTAAAACTATACAACTTCTTCTTTTATTCAGTGAGGGAGGAATTTACAGAGCCTGTAGCAGCACCCAATCTGCCTATGTTTCGACTGGTAGATATGTATACAGGTGCAACCCATACCGTCTGTGCAGGATTCTGTTATGACTTCATTTAGGAAAAGTGACAGCCTACTTAGAATAGTAGTTTGCTTTTGGGATGGGCATAGACTGCCCTGATGTATGTCAGGTAATACACTGGGGGCCATCATCAGATGTTGAGCATATGTGCAGGAGTGTGGAAGAGTGGGTACACATGTTGAAGTACAGACAGATGAAGGTACAAATACACCCTGACAGAGCTCTGGGGGTTGATAAACCTTGCATCAGCTGCACACACTAGTTATGTCACATCTACAGTTGACTAGTGCATATACCACACCCATCTCATTGATCCAAATACACTCATTTGTGCATGTAGGTCAGACTCCCTCTTCCATGTCCTGCACTCATTAATCATGTAACCTACCTGTGAGGCCAAACTGTATTGTGCAAAGTGCTATCTGAATGGCAAATTAATGGCAAAATACATACCAGCTGTGTGCAATTATTGTGTAATTGAAAACTCACCATGATGTCATATGCAGTAGTTTATATGTGTGCAAAGTGACGACCACTCAGCACACATGTACAGTGGTGGCCATCTGTGGGTGTATTACTGGGAGCAACATACAGTTATGGGGAGGAGGAAGGGGAGTGTCCCTCACCTCTTTTATATTTCCTCTTCCCCATGTAGCTAGTTCACACCACCTCACCAGTGCTATTGAGGTTGTCTCCAGCATATCAGGGCAATGGAAGGAGCTGGGGAGTAGTCTGGGTCTGCAACCAGTCGTCTTGGATGCCCTACAAGGACCACCAGAGGTGTGCATGGAGGAGATGATGAAGCTTTGGGTCCATGAAGCAATGGCGGCCCCACGACAGAGGCTGTCCCATGCTTTGGTGGAGATGGGAAGGAGAGACCTGGCAGAGAGGGTGATGCAAGGAGTGCAAAGGGGTAAGGGGACCACCAGGGATATGGGTAAGGGGACCACCAGGGATATGGGTAAGGGGACCACCAGGGGTATAGGTAAGGGGACCACCAGGGATATGGGTAAGGGGACCACCAGGGATATGGGTAAGGGGACCACCAGGGATATGGGTAAGGGGACCACCAGGGATATGGGTAAGGGGACCACCAGAGATATGGGTAAGGGGACCATCAGGGATATGGGTAAGGGGACCACCAGGGATATGGGTAAGGGGACCACCAGGGGTATAGGTAAGGGGACCACCAGGGATATGGGTAAGGGGACCACCAGGGATATGGGTAAGGGGACCACCAGGGATATGGGTAAGGGGACCACCAGGGATATGGGTAAGGGGACCACCAGAGATATGGGTAAGGGGACCATCAGGGATATGGGTAAAGGGACCACCAGGGATATGGGTAAGGGGACCACCAGGGATATGGGTAAGGGGACCACCAGGGATATGGGTAAGGGGACCACCAGGGATATGGGTAAGGGGACCACCAGAGATATGGGTAAGGGGACCATCAGGGATATGGGTAAGGGGACCATCAGGGATATGGGTAAGGGGACCACCAGGGATATGGGTAAGGGACCACCAGGGATATGGGTAAGGGGACCACCAGGGATATGGGTAAGGGGACCACCAGGGATATGGGTAAGGGGACCATCAGGGATGTGGGTAAGGGGACCATCAGGGATATGGGTAAGGGGACCACCAGGGATATGGGTAAGGGGACCACCAGGGATATGGGTAAGGGGACCATCAGGGATATGGGTAAGGGGACCATCAGGGATATAGGTAAGGGGACCATCAGGGATATGGGTAAGGGGACCACCAGGAATATGGGTAAGGGGACCACCAGGGATATAGGTAAGGGGACCATCAGGGATGTGGGTAAGGGAACCATCAGGGATATGGGTAAGGGGACCACCAGGGATATGGGTAAGGGGACCACCAGGGATATGGGTAAGGGGACCATCAGGGATGTGGGTAAGGGGACCATCAGGGATATGGGTAAGGGGACCACCAGGGATATGGGTAAGGGGACCACCAGGGATATGGGTAAGGGGACC
The DNA here is from genome assembly GCA_963681505.1 of Eunapius fragilis. Classification (NCBI taxonomy): domain Eukaryota; kingdom Metazoa; phylum Porifera; class Demospongiae; order Spongillida; family Spongillidae; genus Eunapius; species Eunapius fragilis. Next base: position 9,927,285 of record OY811976.1, on the reverse strand, counting down.
ATCAGGGATATGGGTAAGGGGACCATCAGGGATATAGGTAAGGGGACCATCAGGGATATGGGTAAGGGGACCACCAGGAATATGGGTAAGGGGACCACCAGGGATATAGGTAAGGGGACCATCAGGGATGTGGGTAAGGGAACCATCAGGGATATGGGTAAGGGGACCATCAGGGATTTGGGTAAGGAGACCACCAGGGATATGGGTAAGGGGACCATCAGTGCTATAAACCTTGATGGGCAGTTCTAGTCATATGAACTTATAAATGTGCCACAATAGCTTATATTAGCTTAGCATCAAGGTGTTGTCTATTACAGCACAGGAGGCTGGTGATGTCATCAAGGGACCACCCCTCAAGTCAGCTCATGTGATGTCAATTCCCAACCTCAGTCCAGACGTCCTGTACCTGTTGGAGAAGCTCCCTGATGGGGACATTGAAGGTGTGGTGTACAGACCTTCTGAGTGTAGTGCCATCATCCGAGGGCCAACACCTGAGGCTGTGGACCTGTGCATTGCCAGGTTCCAGTCTGCCTATCAGAAGGTAATATCCCCAGGCCAGCTCAAAGTTGAAGAGGTCCAACACAGTCCATCATTTGATCACAGTTATATGCTGTATTTGGTTAGTAAACTGAACTGCAGACATAACCAGTGTGTGTTTGTCTACCTGGAGGAGAAGAGTTCAGTGAAGGTGATCTCTAACGTACCACGACAGTTTGAGACAGCCAAGAAGGAACTAAGTGATTTATTGGGTATGTATGAGTCATCAAAGAATAGGCCACCTCTGATTGCTGTAAGGATCAGTGGCAACAGAGTGTTCACTTTGAAGCAGAGTGATTTGGTTAATGAAGATGTGGAGGTGATTGTCAATGCAGCCAATGAGGACCTCAACCATGGTGCAGGATTGGCTTCAGCCCTTGATCAGGCATCAAGAGGGGGTCTGCAGATAGTGTCCAAAGCTTATGTAGCTTCTAATGGACAAGTGCAGACAGGGTGTGTGGCTGTGACTGCTAGTGGGGGAGGGGCCCTGAAGTGTAAGCGTGTGTACCATGTGGTAGGACCTATGGCCTCAGAGTACTCACCTAGGGACTGTGGAAGGTTGATTGGACAGGTTGTGGAGAAAGTCCTGGCAACAGCAGAACAGAATGGTATTGCATCAGTAGCCATACCAGCCATCAGTAGTGGGATTTATGGTGTGGATAAGGCTTTGGTGGCCCAGGTGATCATTGATACCATCCTAACCCATCAGTTCACCAGCAGACCCCCAGTCCTGGGGGATATCAGAATTGTGATCAACGATAGTCCCACCTTTGAATGCTTTGCCAACTACTTCAATCAGAAGAAAGGAACCATCACCACCACCACCACCACCCTCACAACAGCTGATGTGGTGAAAAGGGGAGCTACAGGAGGGGGCTATGCTACAGGAGGGGGCTATGCTACAGGAGGGGGCCATGCTACGGGAGGGGGCCATGCTACAGGAGGGCGCCATGCTACAGGAGGGGGCTATGCTACAGGAGGGGGCCATGCTACAGGAGGGGGCCATGCTACAGGAGGGGGCCATGCTACAGGAGGGGGCTATGCTACAGGAGGGGGCTATGCTACAGGAGGGGGCTATGCTACAGGAGGGGGCGATGCTACAGGAGGGGGCCATGCTACAGGAGGGGGTCATGCTACAGGAGGGGGCTATGCTACAGGAGGGGGTCATGCTACAGGAGGGGGCTATGCTACAGGAGGGGGCCATGCTACAGGAGGGGGCCATGCTACAGGAGGGGGCCATGCTACAGGAGGGGGCTATGCTACAGGAGGGGGCTATGCTACAGGAGGGGGCTATGCTACAGGAGGGGGCTATGCTACAGGAGGGGGCCATGCTACAGGAGGGGGCTATGCTACAGAAGAAATGGGAGGTTAGTTACGTAGATAATATGATTACATATAAGCATATAAGGGGTGGAACTTTTCTATACCACCAGGCATACAATATCCAGACCTTGGCAGGTATGAACCATCACTGTTGGTATGCCTGGTTGATTGTCCTCTCCTTACCATAACCTCTCTCCTACCTATGGTGGGGAGAGTCCTCACCTAGGTAACACTGTTACTTCAAAACCATTCTGATCGGGTCCGTGAAAATCGAATACTTTTATTTTGTTGAACTCACTTTTTTGAAAAATTAGTTGGAATGGTTTTAATTGCCACAAATACCGATTTTGCTGTACAACTCTCCATATGATGTTTGGAGCTATTTCTAGCCTTGGCGTTCGTTTAGAGCTGACACTAATGTAAGACCGGCTACTGGAAATGGGACTTTTTTTTTCACAACATTTCTGCATTGATAAATAGCATAAACTTGCTCACTTGGTTAGTATAGGTAGGGCTCAATCAAATCCTGGCCAATATCCTATCATCCTAGTGACAAAACAAGAACTAAACTCCCTTACGTCTCGACTCCAGACCCAAATATTGGTCGTGTGCAGGCTCAATATTGTGAGGTCCAGAGCCGAGTCAATATGGACGTTATTCGACACTAAAGCATGATAAAGCAGTGAATCCAAGTAGTGGACTACCCAGTAGTAGTGGACTACCCAGTAGTAGTGGACTACCCAGTAGTAGTGGACTACCCAGTAGTAGTGGACTACCCAGTCGTAGTGGACTACCCAGTAGTAGTGGACTACCCAGTAGTAGTGGACTACCCAGTAGTAGTGGACTACCCAGTAGTAGTGGACTACCCAGTAGTAGTGGACTACCCAGTAGTAGTGAACTACCCAGTAGTAGTGGACTACCCACTAGTAGTAGCTTCGTTTTGAAAATCTCTTCTAAGTCGCAGTTACATTTCAAAAAAATGGGAAGTAAAAAGTTTATACAGCTAAGGCCATTATACATCTTGTAAAGACTTCTATCCGATCATAACTTCTCGTCTAAACTATGCATATATAAGTTATGCCTTATGCTTGAATATTATAACTTCTGTATAGTAAGCGCTATTGACCTTCTATTTTCAGCACCATTTCTCTATGAGAAATTCAATTTTCACGTCTTGTTGGCAGTATAATTACATGATACCCCATGGGGTTCAAAACCGCCACATCTCCAGGTAGGAGCATTCATATGTAGTGGGGTCTTGTCACTATTGATCAGTTCTGTTCGATTCAAAAAGTTTTATCTTATCCGTTACAGAGATATCGCTATGCAAAGTTAGTGCATATTTTCCCGGTCCTTTCACGCCAATGATTTTGGCAAACTACATCCTATATAATATATGGGGAAATCATTGGTGCAAATTGAGTGGGAAAATGTGCATTAACTCGGTATCTCCGTAACAGATAAAGTAAAAATTAACGAACAGAACAAATCAATAGTGACAAGACCCTTCTACATACGTACTAAATTTGAACCGATTTGAACGCTCCTACCTGAAGATATGGCGGTTTTGAACCCCATGGGGTGTAATGTCAACAGAGCTTGTTTACGACATGTAAATCGAACTTCTGATAGAGAATAGAAGGTCAATAGCTAGCTTACAGTATGGAAGTTATAGTGGATGGCATTTTTATAACTTATTTACATAAACGAAGCACAATTTTCTCATGAATTATATGTACTCAATATGTATATATATATATATGAATAGTCAATTCAATAAAGGATTTAATGTCAGGTGTTGTGTGTGTGTGTGTGTGCTGTTACTTTGTGTAGGTGGTGGCCGAGCAGGTTATGGTACACCAGCCAGACCTGTGGACCCCATGGCCGATAATACTGCTGTTGATAGTAAGTGACATCACCACATTAGTGACCCAGAATGCAGTGACCTTATGCCTATCCATTAGTGGTCATTATCCAATAAGCTATCTCATAATCAGTAACCTGGTGTGGTGTGTGTCCTTAACCTCTTCTTCTGTTGATACAGATTGTCCCATATGTTTGAGCCCTCCTCAAAACCCTACATTCATGAGGTGTTGTAAGAAACCCTACTGCAAAGCATGCATAGAGAAATCACTGGAGACTTCTGCTTACTGCCCTACGTGTAAGGCAGTAGTGCTGAGGGGAGGGGCAATGGGGAACCAACCTGATGGAACCATGGATGCTCAGGTGAGTCATCAGTTGTTCATTAATGTTAAATTTGTAGGTGTTGTTAGCCTCCATGTAGGCATTGCAAATCACTTGATTCCAATAAATGCACATCATAGCACAGAGGACTACTTACTATGTGGTGGCATGCCAAAGAGCTGCTAGAGCTACATACACTCTGGTTGGGGCACGCCCCCTCATTTTTTTCAATTTACAAAAAGCCTTCTTTGCTTCTTGGACATGTATAATTTCCATCTCTTGTCATTCCAATACCATCTGTCATGAAAATTGTGGGCAATTTTTTATGCACTCCATCCTGCATCAATGGTTTAATGATTGCCACAGGTAATTAAAAATGAAGCCCTATGTTTTAATGTTTACCCCAAAGCTCTTGATGCCATTGAATACAAGGACCACAATGTAACAAACCTTCATTTTCTATAGCTGCAAGCGTGCAGCTGATTTAACATTAGGTATCTTGTGTTCTTGCAACAGTGTGACCATTACACTCTGCCTGGCTACAGTGGATGTGGAAGTATTGTCATCTCTTACAACATTCCTGGGGGGTGGCAGGGACCACAACATCCTAATCCTGGGCAGTGGTACACTGGGACACAGAGAACAGCCTATCTCCCTGACAACCAGGAAGGGAGGGAAGTTTTACAGGTACTGTGTAATGTACGCATGTACTAGAGGATAGCGTTATGACATAATGGTGTGCTCTAATTCAGCTACTAAGGAAGGCCTGGGATGCTAAGCTGATCTTCACCATTGGAACATCCCGTACAAGTGGAGAACACAACACTGTAATCTGGAATGATATTCATCACAAGACATACACTTCTGGAGGACCGTGAGTTGATCTTAGTCAGACATGTAGGAAGGTATTTAAAGGTGGAAGGGCAAATAAATGGACGTGTTTATAGGTGGAGGGGCCTAAAGTTTAGGATGGTGTGTAGCATGCTTTTGGCCCTTCTATTCTCTATCTCTCACATGCTGCCACCTGCTTGGTAGAGGGGGAGGGGGTATACTGGGAAGGGGCGAAGGGGAGGTAAGGGGTGGTGTGGTGGTCAAGGTAAGGGGATGGTGTGGTGGTTGAGGTAAGGGGATGATTGTTATTGTATAATAATTATCAATACAGGTATGGTTATCCAGACCACACCTACCTCGGACGTGTGAAGAAGGAGTTAGCTGCTAAAGGAATACGTTAGTGGACACACCAGTTGTGTGCGTGTGTTCATTTTGTCGGACTTTGTGGTTTTGTACTGTGACTATTCACTAGATTGATATTATGTACATCAATTTTCTAACTGAGCTGTTGTTTCAGCAGACAACTATGTACACATAGCAGCGTGTAATGAGAAGGTTTGGTTCATAGTGCAGGAGGTCATCTGCAAAAACCTGTGATTAGTTTAAGTAGTGATTAGTTTAATTAGTGATGTGATATTTGACTGACATGCAAATTTGATCAGAGTCTGACCAAGTATCTAACCCATTTCAATGTGTGATATGCTCCATATAGCACTCACAAGGCCAAGACTACCAGAGTGCACCAAAGACACCTGTGGCAAGATGGGAGGGGCTACATAACTTTTCAAATCATATATCAAGCGCTCACATATTTTAATAATTACATCTATAAATGTGCTCACTTGTGGAATCCATATGTGTATTTCTCCACTTGGGTTGGATATTTAGTTCAATTCAGAAATGATCGTTGCTTGTTTCATTAAGCACCACGTTTGTTACCTAAGGAATGAACTTGTAACAAATGTGGTTTTGAGGTATTATAGAGTTTATGATGTGTGAAACCTAAAGCAACCTATGTGTCCATGACTTGTCTGATAATGTGCTTACGTCATGAAAGCTTTCAGGTTAGGAATTTAACTATATATGTATATGTAACCTGAGCTTATAAAGAGCTCGTGTGCTTATAAGGAGGCTTGCCTGATCTTATAAGGAGGCTTGTCTGTGCTTATAAGGAGGCTTGCCTGTGCTTATAAGGAGGCTTGCCTGTGCTTATAAGGAGGCTTGTCTGAGCTTATAAGGAGGCTTGTCTGAGCTTATAAGGAGGCTTGTCTGTGCTTATAAGGAGGCTTGCTTGTGCTTGTAAGGAGGCTTGTCTGTGCTTATAAGGAGGCTTGTCTGTGCTTATAAGGAGGCTTGTCTGTGCTTATAAGGAGGCTTGTCTGTGCTTATAAGGAGGCTTGTCTGTGCTTATAAAGAGGCTTGCCTGTGCTTATAAGGAGGCTTGTCTGTGCTTATAAGCTTATAAAAGGAGGCTTGCCTGTGCTTATAAGGAGGCTTGCCTGTGCTTATAAGGAGGCTTGTCTGTGCTTATAAGGAGGCTTGTCTGTGCTTATAAGCTTATAAGGAGGCTTGCCTGTGCTTATTAAGAGGCTTGCCTGTGCTTATAAGGATGCTTATCTGTGCTTATAAAGAGGCCTGTGCTTCCCCTCTATCTTTAGGGATACACAAGTATTACATTCCAAGTGTATCGTTTCGTTCCGGCTTATTTAGTTATGTCATGTATGCTTTCATGTTCCAAGTGTGTTCAAGTGAGGACCATTGGGTTTCCTGTGGTGCTCCATTGTCGTAAGACCTCTCCACTTGCAGTGGAATTTGAAATAGGATGGTGACGCCTCTTCTAGTAGTCTGTGGACCGGACTGATCGGTTGTCCCCAGTCTGCTCCTCTAGCTCAGTGGACCTAAGCATTACTGAAAAAATATTCTCAGAGAAACAGTTTGAGGTGATTTTCAGACTTCCCCTAGATTGTCTTCCACAGACCCACCTTCAGTGATTACATCACTGTATGCAGTTGGACAAGTACTTTCACTTTCACAGAGTGCCATCTTCCGGCATACACATACAGTGT
>OY811976.1:9792844-9915344 GCA_963681505.1 Eunapius fragilis | reverse complement strand
CCCCTGCGAACCGGAGCCCACGAAAAACAGCTCTTTGATGTCGCTGAAAGGTATCTCCCAAAGGTCCGCAGGCTGCTGGCTAGGTGCCGTCTTCTCTCCTCCCCACAATTTAAACACGGGGTAGAAACAGGCGGTCATGAAATTTCCGATCCCGAGGAAGCTGCCTCTCGCCTGGAAGGGGTCCCGAGCGCCGTTATCCGACCTGTTGTCGAGCCGTTTCTGTAACAGCTCTTCCATTTTGGATGGCTGCACCAGCAACTCATGATCGCTGGATGCCGCCGTCTCGATGCAAGACGTTTGAGTAATGGTACCTTGGTCATCGCTTCCCCCTCCGGCATACGAGTTACGATCCCTAAGACCAGCCATGCTTAGCGATTACCATACAACACGCTCGTAGCTCAAAATTTGCTAAAATTAGCAGTTAAAAAAAAATTACTTCTATAAATACTGCTGGAACGAAATAACGTTGTGACGTATATACGGCATATGGCCACTAATAAATTACGTCACCACAGCTGCTGAGTGTGACCAGGAAAGTGCGCCTCTCGTTCACTCCAGTAATTCCCCTTGGAAACCCAGTGCTCCTGGTCACCATCTATTTCTTTCCTGTATTTTAAAAATAAAAATAAAAGGGTTAGCCCCACCCAAATAATAACGGTTAATAATTAAAGGACCAGTAGTCATGATTACCAATAAGAGTGAATCATCAGATCTAGATGATAGCAAGGAAGTTTGCCACATCATTACAATAAACAACCCATTGCTTATAACAGCTGTACGGCTTTGTACTCTAATGGAGCCATAATAGCCCTCTCCATCAGCCGTTCATTCAGCACAATGTGCCAACAACTGCTTAACATTACATCATGGCACACGCCCTCCTAGATGATGAAACACGCCCCTCACCCCACATACCTGAAGAACCTGGGGACCCACTCTTCTCCAGTCCGCTCTCTCTCGGCCCTGACCTCCCTCTGAAGCTGAAAAAAAAAATCACGTGCAAGTGAACGCAACATGTTATCACACCCAAACACACACACACACGCACATACACACATACACACACACACACACACACACACACACCTGCTCAACTCTTCGCTTCTCTTCTTCGGCTTCAGGTACATTCCCATTTTCCAGCAGCCTAATTATATGAACAGAGAGTGGGACTTCATTGAAAGGGGTGTGGTTTCACTTTGTTTCAGTACTTGCCTAGCTAGCCCCCCTCAGGCTTAGTTAGCCCCCCTCAGGCTTCATTAGTCCCCCTCAGGCTTAGTTAGCCCCCCTCAGGCTTAGTTAGCCCCCCCTCAGGCTTAGCTAGTCCCCCTTCAGGCTTAGCTAGCCCCCCTTCAGGCTTAGCTAGCCCCCCTTCAGGCTTAGCTAGCCCCCCTCAGGCTTAGCTAGCCCCCCTTCAGGCTTAGCTAGCCCCCCCTTCAGGCTTAGCTAGCCCCCTAAAGGCTTAGCTAGCCCCCCTTCAGGCTTAGCTAGCCCCCCTTCAGGCTTAGCTAGCCCCCCTTCAGGCTTAGCTAGCCCCCCTCAGGCTTAGCTAGCCCCCCCTTCAGGCTTAGCTAGCCCCCCTCAGGCTTAGCTAGCCCCCCTAAAGGCTTAGCTAGCCCCCCCTTCAGGCTTAGCTAGGCCCCCTCAGGCTTAATTAGCCCCCCCCTGCACATGCATTCACTTGCATATGATACATTACATTAAGGGGGGCAGGGAGTAGAATGATTACAAGCCACACCCACCTCTGGTCAGGCCTGAGCCTGCAGTCTGTACTTGGTAGCTTTGCTGCCAGACCCTCTGGTAAGTTATTAAGGTCCATTGCAAAGTACGAGAAACCATAGTACTGGTCGTGATCGGGTGGCATTGTAGCTGGTATGGATGATGAAAGCGGTGAATAAGGGGGCGTGGTGTCAACAAGGGTGTGGTGTCACATGACCCTTTCAGTTGTAGCATGAGGTGCCAGTAATTAATGCTCCGATCGTTGGGGAAAGAGGCTTTGGGATGTGGGGACCATGGTACAGTTACCATGGAGAGCATACTGTTACCATGGAGAGCATGGATACCAGGTACTATTACCATGGAGAGCATGGGACCAGGTACAGTTACCAGGTGAGCATGGGAACCAGGTACTGTTGCCAGGGTGAGCATGGGGACCAGGTACAGTTACCATGGTGAGCATGGGAACGCGAGGTACAGTTACCATGGAGAGCCTTTTAAAAACCTCCTCGTCTTTTACAAATCCATATGACTGAGACCAGCCATATTTAGAAACCACGCTCTCTGCTTTGGTTAATAAGATAAATATCCCATTCCCAGACAATGTAGCTTCAAGCATGTCCATATCAAACCTCTATCATTATGTCAGTGGAAGTGATCCACGCCCACCAATACAAACAGTGCCACGCCCACCAATACATACGATGCCCCGCCTACCGATCCTCCAGATGCACTCCTCCCCATCCCCACAGAACATGGCTTCATTCCAGGCACCAGACAGCTGGTCCACAACGTTACCATCACCATCATAGACAGACCCTTTGACTGAAAAGGCCTTGTTGTTCCAGTAGCTGGCCTATGGAGGGGAAGTGCAGGAAGGCAATAACCAGGAAGGCAATAGCCAGGAAGGGGAAGTGCAGGCAATAACCCAGGAAGAAGACCAAAGAATAGTCTTATCCAATCATCAGTTATCAGTTATTTAACCTAACTTCCTTAACCCCACCATCAGTAAACCTTATCTGTTCAATTCATTGCTACCTGACGAAAACCCGTTATAAGTGCATGAGCACAGAGAGATGACCACTTCCTTATATGGTCAGCAGGCACACCGGAACACACTGGTTGGTACACAGCCTGAGGTGTGAACATTAGCTTACCACAAGGTGACCAGCCACTAATTAAATGTGAATTCATCCATGGCACGATGATTTAAGTCTCCAGATATTAGCATTGTATATAAATTTAATATCGGTACATTTTTAAAAATACCTTGAATGCATTTCTAAATTGAAATAACTTCTATGAATATTTATTATGAATATTTATCTCACCAATGCTCCTTTCTTGTGAGATACATTCCCTTTAAACACATTCCCTTTGTTACCGTGCTTGCTTCCTGTACAACCGATGATGCTCTACTAAATGCCCACCTTTTCAAATGTGAGCTTGCAGCTGCACTTGTTGCCGTTGGTGATGAGTACCTCCCCATACTGGTCCACCCACCTCTGCCCACCAAACACGTTGTGGATGCAGGAGGTGACCTTCTGCCACTGATAGTGGTCGCCATGCCTGTGTATTGGTGGGCAATAAAAAGAAATGCAAACCATGACAACATCCATCCAAGTATTGCGTTGGTGCAATTACTTTGGCATTGTCAGGTTGACAGTTCCAATTGGAAACACTTCCATAGATTTGCCCCAAAACTTGTTCTTAATACGAGCATCTGCACAGGTGGAAGGGAGGTGGGAGGAGGAACCATTTGGTGTGCAATAAATGGAATGACAGTACCTTGCCAGAAGATGAAGTTGGGTGACTCGCAATGGCAGGCAGCCACTGGTGGATGGTGGCTGACCTGTGTGCACGTGTGTGTGTGTGCACGTGTGTGTGTGTGCACGTGTGTGTGCACGTGTGTGTGCATGTGTGTGTGTGCACGTGTGTGCATGTGTGTGTGTGTAGGGCAGTCTCAAGCTTCAATTGCATTATACGTACGACAGGTACAAGCTCCACCTACTGTTTCTGTAGCCACACCCACCTGTTCAGCAATGTATTTGAAGCCTTTGTCTTCTCTGGTGTACTCAAAGGTTTCCCCTAGGATAGGGTTGAATGGCTTCCGACTAGCTCGGTAGTAAGAGAGAGCATATGAGGAGACCACAAAGGCTGCCACCTTAACCTGCATGGGAGGGGAGGGGAGAAGGAGAGGGGAAGGGGGAGGGGAAAGGGGAGGGGGAGGGGGAGGGGAGAAGGAGAGGGGAAGGGGGAGGGGAAAGGGGAGGGGGAGGGGAAAGGGGAGGGGGAGGGAAGGGTGGGGAAGGGAATGAAAAAAAAAAACGAGAATGGAGGATCAAGGGTATCAAGGAATCATAGTTAAAAATGTTATGGCCCCAGCAAGGTTACAGATATTAACACACGTACAGGTATTGGTTACTTCAGAACAATGGAAGTCGAGTGTGTTGTTATGACAATAACCTCTTTCGGTCATAGCTATTCAATCACAAACCTTCTTTTTCAAACACAGTATGGTTGTATGTAAATACTGCTTGGCCCTTGCCTTATGAAGGGGCTACCCCAAATAGCCCTCTCCAACTACAAAGGTGTGTGTGTGTGTGTGTGTGTGTGTGTGTGTGTGTGTGTGTGTGTGTGTGTGTGTGTGTGTGTGTGTGTGTGTGTGTGTGTGTGTGTGTGTGTGTATTGACAGCTGCAGGAAAGGGAGGTACACTGGGGAAAGGCTGGCATGCATGGTATGTGTCCCACAATATGGCTGCTCCCACAGGCATGTTTTAAAAAACCACTGTGCTCATCTCACTGAGTAAATGAACAACACTTTACGCTTCAACTGTTATTAATTAATCAATGGGACTACACCGTTTGTACGCTTGTTTTAACATACATGAGACTTTTTGATGGTAAATTAACTGGGATTGACATAATGTAAGTAAATAAATCAACCTCTTCAATGACAAAAGGGGTGTGTGTGTGTGTGTGTGTGTATTGACAGCTGTAGTCATGGCAACACACAACGACACGTACCATTCTGGCACAAGGATCAGAGAGCGCAGCTGCTTCATCAAGTAGCTCACTGTACTCCAACTCTTCACATAGCCTCTGCACACACACACACACACACACACACACACACACACATATCAACATGGACAGTCCCTCAGATAACCACACACACCTGCAAGGCACTAAGAGGTTCATTCAGGGCCACGGGCATAGAGATTCTAGATAGATCCTTCCCTGAGAGAGAATAGTACATGAATATGTACACACAACACATACACACACACATACACACACACATACACATACACACACACACACACACACACACACAACACACCTATATTGTTTCGAAGGATTCCCCACAGACTGAGGTCCTCTATGCTGGCCTGAGGGGCAGGGAGGGTGGTACGTAGACAACACCCAGATACAGGGGTAGCCACGCCCTCCTGTCCAGTGGGCTGTTCTAAAGGCGGAGCCTCAACTTTGATAGCCTGAACCAATGGGGAAATCTCCACTGTTGGCACATGAGGTAAGTGAGATGAGGGGGAATCCCTAATCTTGGAGGGGGAATCCCTAATCTTGGAGGGGGAATCCCCTGTTTTGGAGCTTGCTGCAATGAAAGGGTTAGTTAGGTGGTTATTAGTTAGGTTATTAGTTAGGTGGTTAGTTAGGCAGTTATTAGTTAGACGGTTATGGTTATTAGTAAGGTGGGTCGTTGGGTTGTTACAGATGGATAGTGGGTGAGATGTTATGGTTTGTTTATTAAGTACTGCCCAGGCCCTAGTACATACCTCTTCCTCAGGCCCACCCCTTCCTTAAGTACATACCTCCTCCCCAGGCCCATCCCTCCCCTAGTAATCATACCTCCTCCCCAGGCCCACCCCTCCACAGTACTATCTCCTATCCCATAGTACCCCTCCCTCTGTGCATCTCTTACCTTCAGTGCCAACAGACATATTTTGGCCAGTGTTGTAGACCCAGTCAGGCTCTGTCTCTTCTCCTGGAGAGTCCTTTGAAACACATATATGATGCCAGCACTATCCTCATTCAACCCTCCTCCCCTCCTCCCACACATTTAAATCAAACTGCATATCATAAGTTTATCCTATCTCCTCTATCTCTCCTCCCATCCCTCCCTCCTCCCATCCCACCCTTCCCTCCCCTCCCTCCCCTCCTCCTCCCCTTCATACCGTGACTTCCCCTTCCTCCTCACTGTCAGTGCTGTCATGAAGCTGGTGTGATGTGTGATGGTGTGATGTGTGATGGTACGTGGTGTGGTGTGTGTGATATGGTTACATGTGTGAAAGATACATTATTATGGCTGTGCCATTCAATAATGCGGGCTCCACCCACATTACCTCGTCCAGAGCATCAAAGAACTTATCGGACATGGAGGACTGGAGGGACCTGAATGACCCCAGCCGGGCGACCCCCGTCCCCTTGACCCAGCGTTGGGGGGTGCGGTCACGCGGGGGCTCAGCAAAGGGGGCCTGTGTGGTCTCATAGCCAGTACTCAGGCCTTGGATCTGGGCCAGACGGTCTTTGAGCTCTGCGTTCTGAACAAGAGCTTGCTTGAGGAGGATCCGCTGGTTGGAAAGGGCTCCCTCCATGTTGATGGTACGGAGTTCATGACTCTCGTTGGCCTGCGTGCAACAAGACAACACTGAGATGGGAGGGGCTAGGGGAGGGGCATTTGGTATAATAATGTGGGCTAGGAGGGAAGGCGTGGTAAGTGAGGGAGAGTGTGGTTAGTGAAGGAGGGTGTGGTAAGTGAGAGGGTGTGGTAAGTGAGGGGAGGTATGGTGAGGAGGGAGGTGCGGTAAGTAAAGGAGGGTGTGGTAAGTGAAGGAGGGTGTGGTAAGTGAAGGAGGGAGGGTGTGGTAAGTGAAGGAGGGTGTGGTAAGTGAAGGAGGGTGTGGTTAGTGAAGGAGGGTGTGGTAAGTAAAGGAGGGTGGGTGTGGTAAGTGAAGGAGGGTGGGTGTGGTAAGTAAAGGAGGGTGTGGTAAGTAAAGGAGGGAGGGTGTGGTAAGTGGAGGGTGTGATAAGTGAGGGGAGGGAGGGTGTGGTAAGTGAGGGAGGTGTGGTGAGGGGAGGGAGTATGTGGATGCTAGTTCTAAGAAGAGGGGTGTAAGATGAGATGACAGTTTCTCACCTTACTGAAGCTCTGACATAGTGCACTGAGTCTGTCAACAATCTCAGATAGACTTGTGTAAACTGAGAGAGATAATCAACAATGACACAGATATACAACACATCCCTTCTCACACCCATCCTCACTACACATATCTCCCTCACAAACCTATCCTGGCCGTGGAGCCAAAGTCGTCCAATAGGATACTACTTTCAATGAACAGATCATCTGTTGTTGCGTTGTTGTTAGTACCAGCTGCGACCGATGAGACTGACACTTCTGCAGGCTGTGTGGTGTGGTAGTTCGGTGGTGTGCGGTGGTGTGGTGGTGATGGTGTGGTGGGGGTGATGGTGTGGTGGTGATGAGGTGATGGTGGTGGTGTGTGGTGGTGCAGTGGTGATGGTGGTATGGTGATGGTGTGGTGGTGATGGTGTGTGCATGGAATATGATGAGACCATCAAATAAAAAAGAACTGTTATATAAATGGTCACATTATCTCGCATGTGTGTCATGGGGGTAGAAAGTTCATAACTCAATTCCAAAGGTACTAGAGTTTAATATGACCCAAGTAATTCCCAGCCAGTATGGGTGTGCCCCACCAGGTTGAGCACACCCACCTGGTGTATGGGTGTGCCCCACCAGGTTGAGCATACCCACCTGGTGTATGGGTGTGCCCCACCAGGTTGAGCATACCCACCTGGTGTATGGGTGTGCCCCACCAGGTTGAGCACACCCACCTGGTGTATGGGTGTGCCCCACCAGGTTGAGCATACCCACCTGGTGTATGGGTGTGCCCCACCAGGTTGAGCATACCCACCTGGTGTATGGGTGTGCCCCACCAGGTTGAGCATACCCACCTGGTGTATGGGTGTGCCCCACCAGGTTGAACACACCCCACCTGGTGTATGGGTGTGCCCCACCAGGTTGAGCACACCCACCTGGTGTATGGGTGTGCCCCACCAGGTTGAGCACACCCCACCTGGTGTATGGGTGTGCCCCACCAGGTTGAACACACCCACCTGGTGTATGGGTGTGCCCCACCTGGTGTATGGGTGTGCCCCACCAGGTTGAGCACACCCACCTGGTGTATGGGTGTGCCCCACCAGGTTGAACACACCCACCTGGTGTATCTGTGGCTGGCATTGTCTCTCCAAATTGTGTCCTTCGTGTTCTACCCAGTACATGCCCAGTACATGCCCAGTACATGCCCAGTACACATGTGTTTGTGTACCCAATACATACATGTGTGCACCCTGTATACATGTATGTGTGTCTCCTGGTAATTTGTGTGTGTATGTGTGTGTGTGTGTGTGTGTGTGTGTGTGTGTATGTGTGTGTGTGTGTGTGTGTGTGTGTGTGTGTGTGTGTGTGTGTGTGTGTGTGTGTGTGTGTGTGTGTACGAAATGCTAACATGCAGGCTCTTCTTCTTCTTCTTCTCTTTCTCCTTCTTCTTCTTCGGGTCACCAAGCGAGTCCCCATTCCCATCCTGCAACCACATGTTAACACTGAAGCTGAAGTGTCAGACACCAACAGAAGCCACTCAACTGCTTTGCTTTCCATCCCCGAACCTGACAAGCGAGGGTTACTGTACTTCACATAGATAAACATGGCCTCCAAGTTTTCCTTCACTGCATCCATGTCTGACCATGGACGTGGAGGTGGAGAGGGAGGGAGAGGAGAGGGAGAGGGAGGAGAGGGAGGGGGAGGAGGAGGAGGAGGAGGAGAGGAGAGAGGAGAGAGGGGAGGGGAGGAGAGGGAGGGAGAGGAGGGGTGGGAGAGGAAAAGAGAGGGAGGAGAGGAGAGGAGGAAGTACGTAATGAGAGGTGAGAATAGGGAAAAATAACGGTTCAAAGGTAATTGATGAATCAGGAAGGGGTGGAGCATCAAACCTTTCTTGCAGGATGTACACACGTCCTGTACTTGCTTTATCCAGCTAGCAAAGTCATCCTCAGCAGTGGGGACATGGCTGTTAAGAGACAGACCATCAGCTCCAGCAAGCTGGGCCTTACGGCATGACTCCTGGGCAGCCAGACATGAGCTCCAGGCCGCAAAATGGGGTGTACTCTTGGCCTGAAAGGATTACAATGGGATACGGGGAGGAGGAGTAAGTCTGAATGCTCATGGACCCAACTGAATAGCACAAGAGAAAATTCTATATAACAGCTCACAATACACTTATTACTTCTCTTCCCCCCTCCTTCCCTCTCCTCCCCTTCCTTCCCTCCTCCTACTTCCTTCCTTTATATCACAACAGCCACTCACATGACAAGGCACAAGCTAACCTTGAGGTGAAGCACTTGGTGATCCCCATCTAGGTCAACCCTCTTGCTGCCAGCATCATAAGTGATGAAGGTCAGTCCCAGGTCCATTCGGCCCATCGTCTTGCCCTTGTCAGAGTGAGCCTTGCTTCTACCCCATGTTAGAATACCCTTCTCTAGGACACAGTAGCACTAAAGGGGTGGAAGAGGGTGGGAGAGGGGTGGGAGAGGGGTGGGGTATAAAGATGTGTGTTGTGGAGGTGCGCGTGTGTCGTGAAGTTAACGTTAGATGAAGAAAGGCAGTAAACTGGTTATTATTATTAACAGTTAACTACGAGATCAAGGAGAACATAACTACTACTGCGCTGCCTGCGTCGAGGCCTGCGCGCGTAGCTAGCTCACCTTCTGCCATCCTTTCAATGGAGACTTCCTTTTTTTAAGCAAGAGGCCTCGTATGTTTTTGAGCGCGCTCTCTTGCCCCGCTTGCTCCGCGGGAGCAGTGCTGTCGCTGTAACACTCCCACAGGCCGTACGTTGCTTCCTGCTGCCCCTGATGTGAATGATGCATGGCTTCTACGCTACTGGGCTCACCTTTGGACCTTCGTCACCAAGGACGGTCTTCGACTTAGATCTGACAGAATTGATCTTATTCTTGGTCTTTCCCGCCTTCTTTGCGCTAACAGACACGTCCTCCGTATCCATTATGGCTCACGGAATTCCAACGGTGATCGACCTTGTCAAATCTAACAGCCAGCCAAAAAAAACTATTGGTTGGCACATATATATAAACATTGGCCCCGCCTATTCATTATAACGTGGCGGTGGAACCGACTTGCGGGCGTTATTTATTGCAAGCAATAGATTGATACTATGCACATATTATAACGCATGTAACTTAATGTATCACATGAACAAGTTGAAATTGTAAGTTTCACTCTGGGGTATTCGATTCCAACGGCAGATGGCGTTAAAAATGAGGTAATTAAATAGGCCTGATTATTAAAATAGGCCTGTTTCACTCTGCTTCCCTTACATCCTTTGGGATGAAATGGGGTCACTGCACATTCGTTGGTCCACATTTTTGGACATAATGTCCGCGAGCATTTCCTTGCGCACCTTGGCGCTGAAAATTGTAGCATTAAATGACGTCATTATAAACTTATAAAGCCATCTTGGAGGTAAAGTCTGGGACCTAGGACATAACAATGGTGAACTACTGTGCTATGATTGGTTGTAAGAACACGGGTGGAAGAGATAAAGTATCCTTCTACCGTTTGCCTGCAGTGATAAGTCACCAGGGTGAGAAGACACAAGAGCTCTCAGAGAGGCGTCGACGCACGTGGTTGTCAAGAATCGGCAGGGATGACGTAACAGCACCGTCATATCAATATATCCGTGTCTGCTCCGCGCACTTCGTGAAAGGTAAGCAGCTGTTGCACTTCATTTCGAGACCAATTCACAATTTGGATGTATGCAGATGCATAACCGATGTGGACATAAAATGGATTTGGAAGGGGGAGTTGTCACGTGTGAGAAATATGGCTGTGTCAACCTCCCTCCATATTAGAATATACTTTCACCACGCCCACCAGTATTACTCGTGTCGCAGTAGAATGCATTATTTAGTCATTCTAACATCTCTGAAGCCTGCAGTTCAATGCCCTCTTGTGTTTTAGAGTACTTGTGACCAGTGTAGGCAAAGACATGTTTCTTAGAAAGAGAAGGAAGGGCATATATCCACACTCCGTTATAACAGTGTTATAAAAATGGCCACACACTTTATAAAAGAAGTCTTGTGGATGCGGAGTGCAGGACCACACATACATGTGGCTGTCAACTTAATACCTTGCCTGCAGAGTACACACATGCAATCTCTGTGGTTCTGTTACTGGCTGTTTGATGCATGGCCATCTCAAACCTGTTTATCATCCTTCAGGCAAACCGTCTGCCTTGTACGCGGATACTGATGTGGACTGGGCACCAAGCCTAAACCTTGGCCAGGACAAGACGAAAAGGACTGCAGCTGATGCTGCAGAGAGAAGCACTAAGAGCAAAGAAAGACATGAAAAGAGAAGATGCCTTGAAGCAGCGAGGTCACTGTTGGTTCTTTCCAAGGGCCGGGATGTACAAAAATCTGGGGCAGTTGATGCTCTGGTACGCACAGAAAGCAGAAGGACAGAAAGAGAAACTTCTGTGCCGTCACAGACTGATATCAGAGGGGTACTGACATTAATCACAATCATGGAAAGCGAGCTGACCAGGCTTGTAGCGGAGAACTCTGCATTGGACCAAATTCTAAAAACCAGTAGTCCCAATAGCTGACAAGGTGGTTTATGAGTGATGTCTGTTCTTATGTTTGGCATTTGTTACATAGTGCAATGTATATTGTAATTTGTCCAATAACTTCTATGTCCATCTGAAATGTGGGACATAATTACATTTTGCAAGAACTGCCAGCAGGTAGCATAGAAAGGTAGTTCTCATAATTATAAATCACTCCAAAAATCAATACTTTTTTTCTCCTTTTTTTTTTTTTTTTTTTTGTCCTGGCTGTGAATGAGCTGTGATAAAAAATGTGCAACATGTACTATGCCAAATCAGACTAACTAGAAACACAAAGACAACACACTACTAGTTGCCCACTTTTGATGTAACACACCTAATCTATTTCAATCAGCTGAGAAACTAACTTAACTCCTAGCTCTGCCGCACAGAAGAACCTCTTGGCAGGTCCTAGACAGTGGATTCCTGACGTGGCCGATCGCTGCCACCAACCCCGTGTCTTGCCAGGTCTGGTGTCTCGTACTGGGTGACCACCACCTCTATATCTGAGTTACCCATGGCTTCCTGGTGCTTGTTACCTGACTCCTCTGCTTTGTTAGTTGCGGTGAGAGACTTGAGGGTCATAGTGTCCTGAACCACCTTTCCTTCTCCACTCTTCATCTTCCTCGCACACTTGGGGTACAGCTGCGCTGGAATGAGGTTATCCATCAGCTCCATCTCTCTGTATGTGAAGATGCATCCAACAAAGTACCGACCAATAGCCAGCAGAATTATCTGTAGAGCCACAAACCCATGAAACAGCAAAGTCAGCAATGCAAACAAGCAACATTTCTTCTCTCCCCCTCTCTCTCCCTCTCTCCCTCTCTCTCTCTCTCCCTCTCTCTCTCCCTCCCTCTCTCTCACTCTCACTCTCTCTCTCTCTCTCTCTCTCTCTCTCTCTCTCTCTCTCTCTCTCCCTCTCCCTCACTCTCTCCCCTCCCTCCCTCCTCCCCTCCCTACCATTGCAGGGAATGCAATGTTGAGTTCTTTGACAGCCTTGAAGATGCACAGGAAGAGGAGCAGGCATAGCTGTATAGCAGTGTAGAGATACATCCTCCAGTTACGAATGTTCCTGAGGTACTTGTAGTCTGGCCAGTACTTGTGGGGTGTGATGAACAGGAAGAGACGCTCAACGAACTGAGGAGGGAAAGAACAGCTAGAGAACAAAGACCATGTGTGTTTGGACACAAACAACACACACACACACACACACACGCGCGTGCACACACACACACACACAACACACACACACACGCGTGCACACACACACACACACACACACACACACACACACACACACACACACACACACACACACACACCTGCACTCCAACCAGGGCAGAAACTCCAATGAAGAAGAAGACACCATAGAGGAGGGAGAGGGGGAGGAGCTTGTAGACAGGGTATGCCATGATAGACAGGGAGGCCAGAATGCCCAGTCCTATCCCAGTGATACGTTGTTCACTGCAAGTGCGCGTATGTGTGTGCGAAAGAGAGTAGGTGAAGTAGTACTCATACCAAACGTTTTTACACCAAAAACAACACAAAAGTTATGAATGGTGGCCAGTGATAATGTTGATCTTGTATGTGTGCATGTATTTGTGGGTATGTAAGATATGTAAGTGTATGTATGTGGATATGATCATATTGAACAAGTCCACATGGAAGGACTGTGCCCTTATCAAAAAAGGCTTCCATTGTTATGATGTTGTGGCAAAGGCAGTGGGAGGCAGAGTGGATAGGGGAAGGAGGGTGGGAGGGGAAGGAGGTAGGAAGGAGGGTGGGAGGGGAAGGAGGTAGGAAGGAGGGTGGGAGGGGAAGGAGGTGGGAAGGAGGGTGGGAGGGGAAGGAGGTGGGAAGGAGGGTGGGAGGGGAAGGAGGTAGGAAGGAGGGTGGGAGGGGAAGGAGGTGGGAAGGAGGGTGGGAGGGGAAGGAGGGTGAGAGGGTATATTAACTTTGTGGTAGATCATGTTCATCCTTCCCATCTTACCCTTCACCTGACCCAGGAAGAGCTGTGCCCTTTAACCTCACCAACGTCACTACGCAAACCCACATGTTATTAACTAATTATTAACATACATGACTCCTAAGTATTTCAGTTTCTCCCCGGGGGCAGCTGAGGGCGCAAAGAGCTGCAGAGACTGTATCTGGGTGATGGAGCGCACAATGGCTCCCACCACAAACGGAAGGCCTAGGATACCATGGATGAAGTTAAGGATACCCAATATGAGAAAGTCCAGGTGATAGCCTCCAGGTTTCTTGGGGGAGGGGGGGGGGGGGGGGGGAGGGGGGAAATGAGAAGGGAGAATAGAAGACATTAAAATTACTACATTCGGTGTATATTGGTAAGGTACATGTACGTGTACACACATATGGATACACACGTCATACCTTCATTTTGTAGTCCTTTCTGTTGACAACCAAAGCGGTGATCTGTGTGTCCATGAATACAAGAACCGTTAGCAGAATTCCAGGGATGAAGGCGGCAAACACGGCCCAAGATTGCAGACCACCACGTGTTGGATGAATGACAAAGTCTGCTGTCGTCCTGCCTGACTTTGGCGCAAACAAACTCTCTCCATTAAAAATGTCCGCAACGACCAGCTTCTTGGTTGGGTACCCAACTATCTGGTCAATGGCCACCCAGATGATGACAGATATCAGGATGGCAAAGCTGCTCA
This sequence comes from Eunapius fragilis, assembly GCA_963681505.1. Taxonomy (NCBI): domain Eukaryota; kingdom Metazoa; phylum Porifera; class Demospongiae; order Spongillida; family Spongillidae; genus Eunapius; species Eunapius fragilis. The sequence goes on along the minus strand of OY811976.1, from coordinate 9,901,234 downwards.
CATAGCGACGGACCTGTTGTGTATTGGTGATGACAACACACGCAACTCTATATAATGCCCACTTCTAGAAGAGCTATTTATTCAGTGGTAAATGAAGTTTAGTTTACTCTCGCTCAACAATTGGAATTGTTTTCAAACATGTCGTGTCCCAAACCCAAATCACACCCCCTCCATGGATACGGCTTACAAAGTTGGTACACAGTAGACCTCCTCTGAACTGTTTCAGGTAGTATGCAGTGAGGAACGTTCCGATGTAGAGGATGAAGCTCATGACGTAGGCACCGCTGGACACCACAGCCAGGGAGCTACGCTCAAGGGTGCCCATGGAGCAGTCAGGGAATGAATGCAGGACCTTGTCTGGTGAGACGTAGGCGAGGGCTCGAGTGGACACGTTTGAACAGTTGGCTTGTTCTGTTGTGGCGGTCCAGGCCACACCCCCTGTACATCCCGACAGATGCGAGAGGAAGGTGCTTCTGTTGAGACCAGTGTCCCAGCACGTCACCCACTGAACTGAATCGAGGCCAGCCGGCTCAAGGCTCAGCAGCTTGGTGATGGAATCGTATGCAAAGATGAAGGCAACGAGACACGTGTAGATCTCTTCGGTGAAGCGGGTGAAGATGCGTATTATGGCACTCAAGTTGAATATGGCTATGAGGGCAGACAATATCATTGCCCAGAAGCCAATCCAGAACCGAAAGCTGAAGAAAGGGATTCCATTTTGTTTGCAGAATGTATACACGAGTGCCTCAAACACCAGACTAGCCCCAGAGGCCCCCACCAGCATCTGAGGCTGGGCTGAAAACAGCGCAAATATGAAGTTTCCTATTCCCACTGCAAGAATACTTTCAACTGGTCCCTGAAAAGAATGGAAGGTCAAAAGTCACCCTCCTAAGTGCTCACCAGGAACAAGTCACCTGTTCACCCCCACTCCACCATCCCCTACCACCAGCACCAACACACACACATCATTCATTACACTCCATTATTGGTAATGTCTGGCACATCCTTTGTGGTACTTTTTTTTTTTCTTTCAAATTTTCCAGTACAAGAAAAGTTTTACAAATTCAGTGCTCTATAAAGTATAGACCTTGATGTTATAGTGATCATTTGATGGAGGAACTTCGCAGTTTACAAGAAAATCAAAAAATAAAACTACCCACAAGGGTGATTATGCTGGACACTGTACCATTTATACACAACAGCACACAGTTTCAGACGGGACAAAGCTGCCTTGCCAGGGAGGCCTGATGGCCCCACATGCAAAGGTCATACGTTCAGCTGGCCATAAATGTCAGCCATGACCACTGGCTTGGATGGAGTTGGGGAGGCGTTGGGGGGGGGTGGGCCTTCTGGCACTTAGTTGCATGAGTTACTACATTATCACTCCCAAGAAGTATTAATGTTTAACTCATGCTAGCAGCGCTCTTGGTAAAAACTGATCCGTATTTCGCATGTTAAAAATAACATATGAACAAAATGGTTAGTTTCAGGTACCGGAATAATCAATTTCAATGGCAAAATCTGGTACAGTTCTTTTTTTTTTTTTCACCGCTTGTACAAAATAATTTGAACCCCTCGCACTGATTGCAGTGTGACGACGTGAGAATAATAACATATGTAAACTGACGCTAAACAAAGGTTCTTTTTAAAATACAGATACTCCATCAAGAATCCCATGCATAATGTACTGCAAACGACACGTCAAAAATCAGTAAACCTAATGGTTGCTATGTACATATCTTGTTGCTATTTTGTACAATGGTTGCTATGTACACGTTTGCTATTGAAATTGTGGTTAGACACTAAAACTTCTGGGATCTACGTGATTTAAATCCCTCGGTTTCACCTTATATTTAGAGTGGCACCACCAGGCTTCCCCTGAAGGCCAACATAATGTCCACCCCTCCTCTTACCTCTTCCCTCTCCTTCCTTCCCCTTCCTCCTCTCCCTTCCCACCCCACCCAAACACTCACAAAGTTTTGCTCTGTGGTGGTCAACAGGAGACCTCCAAAGCTGACAGCTGGAGTTACATTGGCAAAGAACACGAAGACAATGGAGGCCACAACCTGCACGTTGAAGCCATCTAAGATGTCACTCTTGTAGTAGCGACGATGTCTCCCCATGAAATCTGATATGATACCTGCAAATGGCCTGGAGGAAAGGTGGGTACATGGGATGAGCTAAAAAGCAACATTAATTAAATATTCTATTTAAAGTGCAGACATTCTAAATCTTTTCAGCTGGACTTTAAATCTCAACTATATTCATGAAGTATAATTTCAAAGCTGATACTCCATAAAGTTCCTTACATTTTGTAAAACTCCACCTTTGTTGGTGGACCACCTCCTCCTCCTCCTCCTCCTCCTCCAGCCGTGCTAACTTGACGAGCAGGTCTGGGCACTTCTTGAATGGCTAGGCGGCTGGCTTGGGACGGTATGTTGGAGGGCGGGTCCAATCTGATGGTGGGGTCCCACTGGCCGGGAGGGAGCACAGTGGCCTTGTTCATAAACTCATCCAATCCTGCCAACAGATCCTCAAGTTGTCTGGCCTTGTATGCCACCTCGTGGAACACCTGTGGGTAGGTGTGTGGCATGTGAGGGTGTGGCACATGATACCTTGTTCCACCATTACCACCAGAGTAGCCACACCCATTACTACACCCCATTACATCATCAAAGTAATCCCACCCATTACCACACCTCATCACTCATCAGTGTGGCAAACGCTCTTCCAATGTCCAGGTACAGACTCTTGCTTCCGACTGGTCCAAAGAGTACAAAAAGGAACCTCACAGGGAGGGGCATATCTGTGACCTCCTGAAGAACAAAGCTCTCAGCTAGACGCACAAAACCAACAATGGGTTCAGAGATGGACTCCATTTCCCCAACCAGGACATCGCATATCTCGGATCCCTGGGGTATCTTCCTCATGATCTTCCACAGTTCAGGGACCATAGGCATATTCATGAGTAGTTTGGGCTGGGGAGGAGGAAGATGAATGGACTGGGGAGGAGCATAGGGTTGGACTTTTCCAACTCATTTCCAATAAACACTATTCTAATAGGAAACTATCACACACACACACACATACCACTACACACAAGCTTACAGGTGGCTTCGAAATACTAGAGCTGCGAGGTAGTTGTTGTTCTGCAACAGCGCTCTCATCAAGAGATGACCTCCGTGACCTTGAAGGGGGAGGATGCATGTGCCTCTGTGTGAGAGCTGTGTAGACCATTCCCTTCAGACGCAGCTCAAGCGTGTCATGGGACACCATTTCATCCAGCAAGGCATCTGTGTGCCAAGGAAACATCACACAAGTGTATCAAATTGGTTGTTTAGCCTTAAGCAAACAGAAATTACAACACTTATTTCTATCACCATATCGTAATGTTTTTCCCCTTTCATATGCCAGAAAAGATATGCTGGGAAAGGTAGGCTGGGAATGAGGATTTGTTCAGGCACTAGGCCATAGCTATCGACAAACTTAGGCCCTCTCCCTATAGCATTAGGGTAACTCCATGCTTATCCTAACATAAGAAAGAAGAAAATACCACTATGCCACCACTATGCCGGTAGCACCACTATGCTGCTAGTACCATGCCAGTAGCACCACTATACTACGCCAGTCACCAACTATGCAAGGAAAATACATCTGTGTGTGGTAACCCACATATATAAGAAACCCTTCACACCATGTGCTGCTGCTGCAAATAAATGTATGTGGTCCCTTCTTCCCCATACCTATACCAAACACACACATACACACACATACACCCACACACCCACACACATACACCCACACACACACACACACACATACACCCACACACAGCTCCTTTCTTCACAGCACATCATCATGGCTCACACCTGCTATCTGAGGCATGTTGTTGCCTGCCTGATCCAACAGGATGGCAGCCCTGCTTAGCAATGCCCTCAGCTGGAACAGACTGTGCATAGACAGGGTGGAGACATGGGGTTTGCTCCACTTCTGAGCCCCTGGTTCTGCCACTTCCACAAACTTCAGCCACCTAGCTGTCTCCTTCCATTCTGTTCTGTGTGTGTGTGTGTGTGTGTGTGTTATGTTTTGCAGCTCAACCACAGAGAACTTGAATGACATGAATTCATCACACCACATCATATTCCTATTACCTACTCCCATAGATTCCGATGTTACATTGGTGACTAAGTTAACTATTAGTTTGCATATAGCTGTGTATGTGTTCACGCTATCACTCTGCTCACTCTGCTGATTTCAATAATAGTTACCAATGTCTTTTCTCTGTGATCAAGTCAATCAATAGATAGCAGCTGTACATACACAACACAGCACATCCACCTCACATACCAACACACCTCACATATGCAACACAGAGCATCCACACTCACCCCCCCCCCACACACACACGTGGTCAAACTCACTCTCCCTCCTCTGTGCACAGCTCTTCCAGCTCAGTGAACACACTGTGTGGAACCTCCTCATTGCCTCCATTTAAATTAAGAATGAACCGGACACGGTCTGTGGGGTTCTCTTTGGGAACTGCATGGGGTGTGTGGGGGGTGGGGTGGGATGATGTGAGGGAGAAAAGGTGGAAGGTAAAACAAATCTAAGGTATGCCCTGGGGTTCCTAAGGTGTCCCCTGGGGTCATTAAGGTGTCCCCTCGAAAGGTGCCCACCGGGGTACCCAAGATGTCCCTTGGGGTCCCTAAAATGTCCCTTGGGGTCCCTAAGATGTCCCATGGGGTCTCTAAGATGTCTCTTGGGGTCCCTAAGATGTCCCCTAAGATACCTAAGATGTCCCCTGCGGTCCCTAAGATGTCCCCTGGGGTCACAATAAACCTTCCTATTCAACAAGCTACACGCTCACACTAAAACATATAAGTTTTGCACATGTATGTAAAACCACACAGATACACACAACACACAAAAGGACACACACACAAACACACACACACACACACACAAACACACACACACAGACACACACACACACACACACACACACACACACACACACACACACACACACACACACACACACACACACATACCTGGAGATGTGGATCGTGAGTCATTCAATGTTGAGGTATGAATGGTTGCCACTAAACCAGGGTAACCTTTGGAAAGCAGAAACGTATACAGAGGGTACTAATTAGCACACATAGGTCCTGAACCCTGTTACAATGGGACTTAAAAAATGTTTTGTCAATTTTGAATTAGACATCTTTTAGTTTCTGGAGATGTCAAATGTTTCACAATAGGAGTCACTACTGTGGGTGGGGTCAAATTGCGACTCCTCCACCCGCCATAAGTTGTTGCAACGGACACAATTTGCCACCTCGTGACCTTTCTAGTAACCTCTGTACCCTCCAACGCCACCAGAATCACCCCTTGCTGGGTTGTAGCAATTTGGCCAGAGCTTAGGTTATTGATTAGTTATTTAAAAACGTATGAGCTTTTTTTTTTCTTCATTGGGGGGGGCTTATGCTTGACGGTACGTACGTTCCACTAAGAGCTTTACCCTCCCTCCGCCCCCATACCACGCATTCAGTAATAATTAGTCGTGCAGTTTTTTTGTTCTACGACCATGAGTCTTGCTAGTGAGCTGAGCTAAAAATGGCGCTTATCCTGGAAGCAAACAATGAAGACCATTTCCCCTCCACTGGACGTCTCCAGGCGTATTTACCGACACGCAGTCGAAGACAGAAGACCCGCTTAAAAACGAGGATTCGTAGGGAGAGTCCCACATAGAGAACTACTGATACAAACCGACAAGAGTTCAAAGGGAGAAGGCCAAATGGTTACAAATGAGAACTTGGGGGGAGGCCCACAGCGGACTAGCTGACGTCATAAGTATGCTTGCAAACAGACACGCTTAGTTGGCTCCGACTGCCTCCCACTTCGGAAATCCCGGCTGTCATTTACAGTTTGTAGCCTTTAGACGTGTAATAGCATATTCACGACTAACGTACGCGTATGTCTGTGTGCAGGCGAAATTCATACAGCGCCCTTTGCCCTTGCAACCTAAGGGCTGAGGTAACGCGTACAGACTACTTTATCCAAAATGCGCAAAATGTACAGCATTTCGGTACAACACCGCTGTCTACGCGTCGGCGACAAGGTGAGGCTACGAAGTTGGTGTTGGTTAGCGGTACGTGCGAAACACACCACATCCCCTCCCCCCTCCCCCTGCCCAACACCTCCAGCCTTCTACGCATAATGTCATTAAGTTGCGTACCGGGAGGTCCTCCGTATCCGCGAATAGGTGAGCCATCCGCCATGGCCTTCTCGACAGTCCGATAACGTGTCTGCGCTATTACGTGCGGTTATATAACACAGTATGCACGTGCCTATGATTTTGCTTAATGGAGGCTTTTGACGTCATTACGTCCGCGTTTGGTCTAGAGAGAGCGATGGGAATAAACTTGTTACCCAACATCAGTATGTTACCTGCAAATGGTGCAGGAAAATCAACGTATTATTGCCCTCGTACCTACTATGAAAGCAATTTCCCATCCATATCCTCAAATGACCCACTAGAGAATCATGACACTTAATTAACTTACATGTACGTGATTAGATAGCGTAGGTTGCAGATGTGTACGCCACAATCGATATAAGTGGATTCATAGATAGTAGTGTACCCTATCTGATGGTTTTCTGTACGCCACTTGGACAAGGCTATGAATGATAGGACTTCTGGTATTACGTACCAAAGTTTTATTTTACGAATGCCAATAATGCCAGTGTGATACGTATGATGAGGCTGTAGGACCACCTCGCCCACGGGCTCGTCCTGAGCTCACAACTAACTTTCATTATGTAAGGAATGAAATACCATGCGTGGATAAATTGAATTTGAAACCGCCACTGGTGTCCACATGGTGAACTCACTGAACTGAACAACTACTAGTAAATAGAACGAAGTGTACCATTATGTATCCATTGTGTGCCCATTATGGTACCATTATGCTTCGAAAAATGCTAAGCGGTGGTTTTGGGGTGGGATGCGGCGGTTGTTATCACAATCACGAACAAAAGAATCAGTAAACCATAACATCAGGTCAGGGTTCTCAGAAATGGCACGTGATCATGGTTCCCTATGTGACAAAATTTCGTGACCAAAATGTTATAAAAATCCTTTGCGTTTGATCGCTATAACGTCCGAATAAACGCTATCAACGTCTTATTTTCAGCAATTCAGACTACTTCTTTGCTCTATGTATTGCAACGTCTGATACCCCACAGGGTTGAACCCGCCATAACTTTCGGCAGGAGTAATCAAATTGTTTCAAATTCGGTTTGTAGGAAGAGAGGTCCTACCCAGGATTCTAAAGGTGGGGTTTCCAACCTGTTGTTAACCTCAGTAATTTGCCAGTCGTGGCTCCATGTCCCATTACGTTACCTCGCAGTTAGATTACATCACTGCACGTTCCAATGCAATGACGGTTTCGTCTATATCTATGGTTTCGTCTGTGGGCCAAGACTAAACTGACGTACGTACAATGATTAATAAGTCAGTTTGTTTAGTTAACCTCAAAGAGTAGGGGGGAGGACACACGGAAACCTCTATGGATACGCTCCTGGTCCTGTAACTATTGATTTGTTCTTGTTAATTTCTACTTCATCCCTTACAGAGATGTAGCTGTGCAAAGTGCGTGCACGGTTCCCGCTCGATTCGCGCCAGTGATTTAAGCAATTCAATGTATGAGAGGCGGGCGCCTAAAATCGATGGTGTAAAAATCTCGCCAAATAGTTTCACAATGCTTGTATCAACCATATGGTTGCCTAAGGCAATAGTGAAACAATAAACTCCTATGTGGGACTAACGTTCTGTTTGGAGCGCGCCCAATCATACTGTCTCCACGTGTTGCGTTATCATAATATTACAAATCACATAGGCCTACATGTCCATAGAAGCAATAGATAGGAAGGCGGTTCACCAGATTTGTTCTGGTCAGGTCGTATTGAATTTAGCAGTGGCGGTTAAGGAGCTGTTGGAAAATAGCCTGGACGCAGGTGCCACATGCATAGGTGGGTACCGCATGCATAGGTGAATACTCCCTCGCCTCACCTCGTCCCCCCCCCCCCCCCCCCCCCCCCCCCCCCCCCCCTTCAACGCTAACAGTTTTTTTTTTTTTTTCATGTCCTATCACTCCTGCTGTCTAGAGATTCGTTTGAAGGACTATGGTTCGCAACTACTGGAGGTTGTTGATAACGGCTGCGGAGTGCACCCGAGCGATTACGAAGCTCTCGCGTTGAAACATTACACGTCAAAATTGAAAGATTTTTCGGACCTGACAACGGTAGCAACGTTCGGTTTTCGCGGGGAGGCGCTTAGTTCGCTGTGCGCGCTGAGGTTGGTATGAAGCGCGCGTTGCTTTCCTGTCGAGTTAACGATGACTGTCGTAATCCCCCACACACACACAACACACACACACACACACACACACACTGCAGTGATTTGGTTGTTTCTACATGCCATAAGAGCAGCACTGTTGGAGACAGGCTTGAGTATGACAAAGATGGTCATATTAAGGCGCGGTGTCCATTAGCAAGAGAAGTACGTACAGTACAAGCATTGCATTTGTGTAGTGGTGTGTGTGTGTGTGTGTGTGTGTGTGTGTATGTGTGTGTGTATGTGTGTGTGTGTGTGTGTGTGTATGTGCGGATAGAGAGAGATGACATCTGTTCACCTTCAGGTTGGAACAACTGTCTCACTTCAAAACCTCTTCCACACTTTGCCTGTTCGTTACAAGGAGTTCCAACACAACCTGAAGAGGGTAAAGTAGTGGGACTGGGGAAGAGGGCATGTGTATATCACCTGACACCACTGGTGCACTCTCTTTAGGAATATGCTAGGATGACCCAGGTGGTCCAGGGTTACTGTCTCATCTCAACGCACGTACGCATCTCCTGCTACAACCAGGCAGGGAGTGGGTATGGAGTGGTTTTGCTTTCATCTTTGGTGTCAGGTGACTTGGCTGCTGGCGTCATGTGATCCACAGTGCCAAGCAGCTTGTCCTGTCTACGTTCGGAAATGCCACCACCAAAGACAACATCATCAACGTGTTTGGTCCTAAGCAGGTCATTTTTGACTCCTCAGGTGGGTGGGGCCACTTACCATGTTGTTCATTGTATGCAGCTGGGCCAACTGGTGGAGATGGAGCAGTGTTTGGTTGAAGAGGTGGACAGTGAAGACCAGCAAGAGCTGACTGAAGAGTCTCTAAAGCTGTTCAGGTTTGTGTAAATAACCCTTTCCCCTTCTGATTGGTCTATATGCCTGGATCCCACGCCCAGATTGTCTGGGTATGTCTCACGTTGTAACCATGGCTGCGGCAGGAGTAGTACAGACAGGCAGTTCTATTTTTTCAATAACCGCCCTTGCGACCATCCAAAGGTTGTGGGTCATGTGTGTGACCCTGTGTGGGCATGTCCTTCTGTCTTACTCAGCTTGTGAAGGTGGTTAACACTGTCTACCGTATGTTCAATCAACACCAGTACCCTTTTGTGGTCCTCAACGTTCACACCAACAGAGGTGACATGTTTGATGTGTGTGTATGTGTGTGTATGTGTGTGTGTGTGTGTGTGTGTGTGTGGGTGCAAGTGTATGTGTGTATGTGTGTGACCTTTATCTTCCCTAGAGCTCGTAGATGTTAACCTCACACCTGACAAGCGACAAGTTATGGTACATCATGAGAATGCATTGCTCCTGCTGGTCAAGGTAACACTCCTCATGGTAGTGTAAGGGGGGGGGGCTCATGTCACAGTGAATATTATTAGTATTATTTAATTGCTACGTACTGGCCACCATGGTAACATACATTGTGTTTGCACTGAGAGCAATTTGCAGTGACTTAAAGTAATGGGCTTCAGTTAAGGTTGTTGGGTGTGTGTGAAATACATCTTCATTAATGTACAAACACCAATGTTTATGTACATGAACTTAGGGTTAATATCATTTGGTCACTAGTGAGAGTAGGGTTAACTTAGTGACAGTTTTTCTATTTCAATGTTTGCAGGGTTCGTTGATGAAGTTGTTTAAAAAGATGGAGGGACAGATTGATTCACATGTACTGAGGCCACACCTCCAGGAGCACGTGGGTAGGAGTGGAGACAGCGTATCCCAAGCCCTAGGTAACCATGGTAACTAGTAAATGATAAAGCTTGTATCTAGAGGTGGGGAAATGTCCAGACATACACCTAATGACCCAATGAGGGTGTTCATGTTGTGAATGTGTGGCGTCAAATAGAAGACAACCAGTCAGTGTGTGTGTGTGTGATGGCACCTAGCTGTCCTCTCCGTTGCCCAGGTAACACACACACCTCTGTCTTCACGCAAGCATTGGTGAAGAGAGCAAGGTACGTTAGGCATCCCACTGGCACACCCACCCCTGTTTCCTATTGGAGCCACCCTATGTTCCCCCGTCGCAGGACTGCTGAGGATTCTAACAACGTGGACCGAAGCTCAAAACCCAAACGTATGCAGGGGGGGGGGGGTCATTGCAGGTGTTCTGTTATTGACGTTGCAAAAGGATTGCTATGTTATCTGTCTTTCAGAGACCAGATTGTCAGCTTTGCAGGGTTTAAAGTATTCCCCTTTGTCACGCCCATCAAATTACCAGGATCAGAACGGCTTGAGTGGGAGTAGTAGCAGGATTGGTAATTGTTGGACTGGGGACTGGGGAAGTTCAGCTCCCATTGACGCAGGTGGTGGTGCCTCGAGTGTTGAGGATGGCGGTGAAGCCAAGGTTGGCACAGGGATCACACGTGCAGTCAACTTGGACAGTCCCGTGGGGACACACACCTTGGACAGCCCCGTGGGGACACACACCTTGGACAGCCTCATGGGGACACACACCTTGGACAGTCCCGTGGGGACACACACCTTGGACAGCCCCGTGGGGACACACACCTTGGACAGCCTCGTAGGGACACACACCTTGGACAGCCCCGTGGGGACACACACCTTGGACAGCCCCGTGGGGACACACACCTTGGACAGCCCCGTGGGGACACACACCTTGGACAGCTCCATGGGGACACAGAGGCCATCTCACGACGCTGAGAGCAGTCATGCGGGGACACAGAGGCCATCTTGTGACTCTGGTGGGAGGGGTCCTGGAAGCCAACTTAGGCTATCTGCAGTGGTACCAACAGAGGGAGTGGATTGCTTCTCCATAGATCCTCCGACATCTTGTGTTCAGTATGATGATGTAAGTTCAAATGCTAACTATTTTGTACACACATGTTTGTGCACATGTGATTGCTCCCCTCTCCTCACAGTGCTCATCTCCTCACATGTCTCCTCCCCTCTCCTCACAGTGCTCATCTCCTCACATGTCTCCTCCCCTCTCCTCACAGTGCTCATCTCCTCACATGTCTCCTCCCCTCTCCTCACATGTCTCCTCCCCCTCCTCACATCTCCTCCCCTCTCCTCACATGTCTCCTCCCCTCTCCTCATGTCTCCTCCCCTCTCCTCACATGTCTCCTCCCCTCTCCTCACATATCTCCTCCCCTCTCCTCACATGTCTCCTCCCCTCTCCTCATGTCTCCTCCCCTCTCCTCACATGTCTCCTCCCCTCTCCCCACATATCTCCTCCCCTCTCCTCACATGTCTCCTCCCCTCTCCTCATGTCTCCTCCCCTCTCCTCACATGTCTCCTCCCCTCTCCTCACATATCTCCTCCCCTCTCCTCACATGTCTCCTCCCCTCTCCTCATGTCTCCTCCCCTCTCCTCACATGTCTCCTCCCCTCTCCTCACATGTCTCCTCCCCTCTCCTCACATGTCTCCTCCCCTCTCCTCACATGTCTCCTCCCCTCTCCTTACATGTCTCCTCCCCTCTCCTTGTATTTCAGATGGAACCACCACATGAGAGGCTTGGTCGTAGCTGCAATGTGACCTTTAACCTTAGTGATACCCTGGAGAGGGCAAGGGCCAAACCTGCCAACCTGCTGACGTGTACCAAGAGCCGTTCCAAGTTTATGGCTCAGATCAGTCCCAACAGCAACATGAATGCGGAGGAGGAGCTACGGAGAGAGATCAGGTGATCCATTGTTACGTCAGGTGATCCACTTCATTACTGGTGCAGCAATCCGTCTGTAGCAGGGACATGTTTGCGTGCATGGAAGTGATTGGACAGGTGGGGGCTGTGGGTGGAGCTACTGAAGGTTAGTGACTTCCATTCTTTCAGTTCAATTTAGGTTTCATCATCTGCAAGTTGAACAAAGACCTGTTTATCGTTGACCAGGTAGGTAGGCCACACCCACTTGTACTTGGTACATAGGCCACACCCACTTGTACTACTGTTTTGCTTCCAGCTTCCTTGCACTGTCAAGTCTTCACACAATAAATATATTTTCATGCTCTAACCATATCGCCCCCCACAATTGCAATGTTATGATGGACCTCTCGTGTATAGGATTCTTAACTTCACATGTGCACACACACACACCACACACACACACACCACACACACATATGCACACACACCATACGCACACACACACACACACACACACACACACTTGTGGTACTAGCATGCTTCTGATGAGAAGTACAATTTTGAGCGGTTGAGCAGGGACACTGTCATTGAACACCAGAGCCTGCTGTGGTAAGTGAGAAATACCGTGTAAGGGGAGGGGTTATGGGAGTGGTTATGGGAGGGGTTATGGGAGGCCCTGTAGCTATCAGCCTGCTATCTCAGCCCCAGACCTCTTGAACTAACTGCCACTGGTGAGATGGTTGTCATGGACAACCTTCATGTATTTACGAAGAATGGGTTTCTCTTTGAGATTGATGCCAACGGTATGTGGCTACCCCCCCCCCCCCCCCCCCTCCCTTGGTATGTGCTTATCCCCTCCCCCTTGGTACTTACCCCTCCCCCTATTGGTATGTGTTTACCCCCCTCCCCCCATGTACCCCAATGTATGTCCTTACCCCCCCCCCTCCCCCCCTTGGTATGTGCTTACCCCCTCCCACCCCTCCCTCTCATTGGTATGTACCCCAAATGATTTGTACCCTTCCATGTTTCCCTTCCCTACCATTGATAGTTATGGTGTTTGTGGTTAATTAAAATTTGAACTTTGTATCAAATGGTCATACATTATTATGTAAATAGTTTGTTAACCATAGGTGTAATGTGGCTGATCACTGTTACCAACGTGTACAGTAGTTTCGTAATTTAAAATAACTTCTGTGGAATTGGAACTGGGTCCTGCAGTCTATTGCCTGACCTGAGAGAACAGCCCCATAGTTCAGCCATTGCCTGACCTGAGAGAACAGCCCCATAGTTCAGCCATTGCCTGACCTGAGAGAACAGTCCCATAGTTCAGTCATTGCCTGATCTGAGAGAACAGCCCCATAGTTCAGCCATTGCCTGATCTGAGAGAACAGACCCATAGTTCAGTCATTGCCTGACCTGAGAGAACATCCCCATAGTTCAGCCATTGCCTGACCTGAGAGAACAGCCCCATAGTTCAGCCATTGCCTGACCTGAGAGAACAGTCCCATAGTTCAGTCATTGCCTGATCTGAGAGAACAGCCCCATAGTTCAGCCATTGCCTGATCTGAGAGAACAGACCCATAGTTCAGTCATTGCCTGACCTGAGAGAACATCCCCATAGTTCAGCCATTGCCTGACCTGAGAGAACAGCCCCATAGTTCAGCCATTGCCTGATCTGAGAGAACAGCCCCATAGTTCAGTCATTGCCTGATCTGAGAGAACAGCCCCATAGTTCAGCCATTGCCTGACCTGAGAGAACATCCCCATAGTTCAGCCATTGCCTGATCTGAGAGAACATCCCCATAGTTCAGCCATTGCCTGATCTGAGAGAACAGACCCATAGTTCAGCCATTGCCTGACCTGAGAGAACAGCCCCATAGTTCAGCCATTGCCTGATCTGAGAGAACAGACCCATAGTTCAGTCATTGCCTGATCTGAGAGAACAGCCCCATAGTTCAGCCATTGCCTGATCTGAGAGAACAGACCCATAGTTCAGTCATTGCCTGACCTGAGAGAACATCCCCATAGTTCAGCCATTGCCTGACCTGAGAGAACAGCCCCATAGTTCAGCCATTGCCTGATCTGAGAGAACAGCCCCATAGTTCAGTCATTGCCTGATCTGAGAGAACAGCCCCATAGTTCAGTCATTGCCTGATCTGAGAGAACAGCCCCATAGTTCAGCCATTGCCTGATCTGAGAGAACAGCCCCATAGTTCAGTCATTGCCTGATCTGAGAGAACAGCCCCATAGTTCAGCCATTGCCTGATCTGAGAGAACAGACCCATAGTTCAGTCATTGCCTGACCTGAGAGAACATCCCCATAGTTCAGCCATTGCCTGACCTGAGAGAACAGCCCCATAGTTCAGCCATTGCCTGACCTGAGAGAACAGTCCCATAGTTCAGTCATTGCCTGATCTGAGAGAACAGCCCCATAGTTCAGCCATTGCCTGATCTGAGAGAACAGCCCTATAGTTCAGCCATTGCCTGATCTGAGAGAACATCCCCATAGTTCAGCCATTGCCTGATCTGAGAGAACAGACCCATAGTTCAGCCATTGCCTGACCTGAGAGAACAGCCCCATAGTTCAGCCATTGCCTGATCTGAGAGAACAGACCCATAGTTCAGCCATTGCCTGACCTGAGAGAACAGCCCCATAGTTCAGCCATTGCCTGATCTGAGAGAACAGACCCATAGTTCAGCCATTGCCTGATCTGAGAGAACAGACCCATAGTTCAGCCATTGCCTGACCTGATAGAACAGCCCCATAGTTCAGCCATTGCCTGACCTGAGAGAACAGCCCCATAGTTCAGCCATTGCCTGATCTGAGAGAACAGCCCCATAGTTCAGCCATTGCCTGATCTGAGAGAACAGACCCATAGTTCAGCCATTGCCTGATCTGAGAGAACATCCCCATAGTTCAGCCATTGCCTGATCCGAGAGAACAGCCCCATAGTTCAGCCATTGCCTGACCTGAGAGAACAGCCCCATAGTTCAGCCATTGCCTGATCCGAGAGAACAGCCCCATAGTTCAGCCATTGCCTGATCTGAGAGAACAGCTCCATAGTTCAGCTTTTCGCTGTTGTGTTCAACAATAATGTGGCTTTGTGCCACCTTTAACCCTCTGCCTCCTGACCAAGGAGAGCTCTGTTGTCAATCACACACACCATTACATGCCACACACCACCCACATACCATACATGGCCTTATCTCTCCACACCATACATGGCCTTATCTCTCCACACCATACATGGCCTTATCTCTCCACACCATACATGGCCTTATCTCTCCATACCATACATGGCCTTATCTCTCCACACCATACATGGCCTTATCTCTCCAGCATTACCAATGAAGAGAGTCAAGCTTACAGCTCACCCGGTGAGCAAGAACTGGACCTTTGGCCCAAGTGGTTAGTTCACCACTCTGGTGGACAGCAGTAACGATTTTCTTGTACTGTTCAGATATAGATGAACTTGTCTTCATGCTAACGGACTCACCAGTATGGAGTTCATCATGATCTTATTTCCCTTATCATTCTAGTACCCTCCCCCCCCCGCAGGGAGAAATGGTGCGACTTCCTCGCGTAACGCAGATGTTTGCATCCCGGGCTTGTAGGTCATCAGTGATGGTCGGGACTAGCCTTACCAAGGCTGAAATGAAGAAGGTTGATAATGATATGTGTGTGTGTGTGTGTGTTAAGTGTTAATTATGTTCGAGCCTTCAAATCCTATATTCCATCAGTTTACCATAGAGAATGTTTATGTTTTATTTGAATTCAATTTTTCGTTGTTGGACCATTTTGCTTACAGATACTTGTACACATGTCAGAGCTCAAGCACCCTTGGGTAAGAATGGGTGCGGCTGTGTGAAGCATGGGTAAAGAATGGGTGTACTGGATGTGGGCTAAGGTTATAACACAAGCAGTGTGAAAGGTTATTAATTGCTTTATATGTAGGGGTGGGGCTTAATAAACCTTTTTTTGTGTGTGTGTCTTTGCAAGGATGTCACTTGATTTTTCCTTTCTTCAACTTAGAACTGTCCACATGGGAGGCCAACCATGCGTCACTTGTTTGATTTGTCAAGAATATGAAAATGGAGAATTTTTAAATTTACTTACAGCTGTTGTGTAGTACATATAAAGTTTTTTTTTTAAGTATGTGCGCTCAAAAATATTTCCATCCTAGCCACCCTGAGGAAGAGCTATACATGTTGCAGTGAACCATTGTGCTGCATGTCCTCACTGCACAGTTCATTATTTGGACGCCTTGGGTCACCATGCTCTGACGTGGGCACAGCTCATTATTTGGATGCCTTTGGGTCACCATGCTCTGACGTGGGCACAGCTCATTCTTTGGACGCCTTTGGGTCACCATGCTCTGACGTGGGCACAGCTCATTCTTTGGACGCCTTTGGGTCACCATGCTCTGACGTGGGCACAGCTCATTCTTTGGACGCCTTTGGGTCACCATGCTCTGACGTGGGCACAGCTCATTCTTTGGACGCCTTGGGTCACCATGCTCTGACGTGGGCACAGCTCATTCTTTGGACGCCTTTGGGTCACCATGCTCTGACATGGGCACAGCTCATTCTTTGGACGCCTTGGGTCACCATGCTCTGACGTGGGCGATGTGGTCATTTGCCACCACAACAGGCTCTGGGATGTATTTGCAGAGTTATGTTAAAAGTGCTCAGGTGGGGTGGGGTGTGGTTCTGCAGCTCATGAGCTCCACACATGACCTGCTGATTGTCCTGGCAGCGGATGATGGGAAAGCCTGCTGCACTAACTTCCAAGTAATCTACCAGAAGAGAGGGTCTGCAGTCCTTGCAGCAGAGGAAAGAAAGCATAAGGCCGCCAATGATTTAAAATGTACGGAACTGGGGTTGGGTATGCATCCCGATAGCTGTGGAGACCCAAGGGTGTCGGGGCTAGGCTACTGAAGCAAAGTAGGCGCTATCGCAGCTTGTCTCTCACTTGGCCCCACGTCAAAATTGCCCAAAGCTTGCGCAGCCGTCACAACCCTCTATCGGCATGACCCTTGTCAGGACAAATGCGAACGATCTATCATTCTCCAGTACCAGTCATCAGCAGTAAAGTTATTGGACTGTGACGCTATGCGCTCGACAAAGTTGCTGTAAAAAGAAGTTAAAGAACTCAGTACTCTGTCTCGACCCAGACCAGTTAATTAAAGCAATTAGTACAACCCACAACTGTTACGTTTGCTCAGAACTATAAATTCACCATCCGAACACATTAAAGCCACTCTGGTCTTCCTTCAGAGCGAATAAATCTTTCGCCTTTTACTAAAGATTTCCGTGGAGGAGGACATATGATGAGTCTTCTATAATTTTTGGAAGGTTCTCGCAAGAGAACCGTTTTCCTTATGTAAATCAAAATACAGACATAATTAACTTGGATTTCAGGAAGCATCTATTAAGTGAAGCTCCCCTCCACAATCTTTTGGTAACATTTGCACGTGGCAATTTTCGAATCACGGTAGCAGATCCTTCAGCAGAGCACTTAGAACACCAGTAAGTCCATGTAAACGATAACTTACTCTGTATACAGGAAGGGGAGATGGAAACGTAGGTCACACGCACAGGCGTCTCTTCCTCCATCGAAAGTTAGGTTACCCAAAGAACTGTGTTTCTAAAATTGCTCCGCACAAATGTTATTAACACATACTTCCTGAAGTGCATGTCCTTAGTCTGTGTTTTGTTTTAAACGAATAAAGATGGTTCTCTTGCGAGAACCTTCTAAAAATTAGAGAAGACTCATCATATGTCCTCCTCCACGGAAATCTTTAGTAAAAGGCGAAAGATTTATTCGCTCTGAAGGAAGACCAGAGTGGTTTAAAACGGAATCGCGGCAAGTTTTATAGCTTTGGAGTGCACGTAGCAGTTGTGGGTTGCTGCAAGGCAATCTTTTGCGGCTACATGTAATTACATTGTAATTGCTGAGCGCATAACATGAGGGGCCGGGAAAACGTCTGCAATTGCGAAAGATACCTGCTACCATCTAATGGTTTGCATTGATTCCCTCTTCTCGCGCCTTGGAGGTCGTACACTGGCACGTTCGTCCACTTCTGAAAATACAAGCGGGTGTTGGTAGAGCGTATTTTCTAACTTTTACGCAACAGTGGGGGTATAGAAGTGTGGGGGGAGGTCACAGGGTAGAAGTGGGGGGGGGGGGGGGGGGGGGGAGGTCACAGGGTTGAAGTGGAGGGGGAGAGGTCACAGGGTAGAAGTGTGGGGGGAGGTCACAGGGTCTTCCAAGATTGTTTGACCATTCTTTAATATGATTTTTCCATGAGCCATTTAAAACCTACACCTTGTTGATAAGTCTATTCTGGACAAGTTTCTTTTCCCCCTCAACCTCATAGCTATTCAGAAAAACACTACTAGAACAGTGTGGTTGGATAGATTGGCCACACAAGGATTCTATGGCGGCATTAACTCACTGAGCACAATTGCACAGCAAAAACTCAAGCCAAAATAAATAATATTGGGCTGGTTCGGTATGAATTAACTTTTGTAACTCGCACGTGGGCAGACACTATTTTTAACTTCAATTGCGTTGGGGAAAAAAAAAAAAATCACAAGATCGACAAGATGGAGGAGAAAAAGCCGTTCCAGCGGCTACCTAAAGACGTGGTCCCTAGAAACTACACGTTGGAGCTCACTCCAGATCTGAAGGGATTCACCTTTGGAGGGAAGCTTAAAATAGATGCAGAGGTACTTGCGCTGTTTGGGCAGAATGCTAATTGATGGGTTTATAAAATCCTGTGCAGGTGGTGACGTCAACGTCTCGCGTAATGCTCAACTCTTCCGACATAACCATTATTGGTGCTAGAGCTGAAGCCCCAGGTATACTAGTATATAAAACTCCCGGCCCGGCTAACATTATTAACGAGACGATTTCTGCGTCACGTTTGGAGCGAAGCCTAGCTGAGCCACTTGCATTGTGGTGCATGTGTGTGTGTGTGTGTGTGTGTGTGTGTGTGTGTGTGTGTGCGTGCGTGCGTGTGAGTGAGTGAGTGAGTGAGTGTGGACCAGTGGTTATACTAGTTCCGCCATAGATTATAGAACACAATCTATGGTTCCGCCATGTGTGTGTGTAGCGGTTGAATTTCTGTGGCTTATTGGCTGCATGTGGTGTGTCTGACCACTTTGAACGGCATTACCTGGTGCACATTAACTTAATAGGTACTGCCAGCCAAAATGCAACCTTTTCACTTTCGGTGGAGGAAGAGACCGTGACCTTCGAGTTTCCATCTCCCCTTTCGAAAGGGGATGTGACCATTTATGTGGACTATACAGGTGTTCTGAATGACCAGCTGAAGGGATTCTACCGCTCAAAATATTTCCATCCTAGCCACCCTGAGGAAGAGCGATACATGGCAGTGACCCAGTTTGAGGTATAGCCATGTACCCTCATCTTCCCTCCTGCAATGTTGTCTCCGCTCATCCCTTACCTCCTCCCTTCAACCATCCCTTACCTCCTCCCTTCAACCATCCCTTACCTCCTCCCTTCAACCATCCCTTGGCTTCTCCCACCCATCCCTTACCTCAGCTCCTCCCTTCAACCATCCCTTGGCTCCTCCCACCCACCCCTTGGCTCCTCCCACCCACCCCTTGGCTCCTCCCACTCATCCCTTGGCTCCTCCCTCCAGTCATCCTTTAAGCAGGTTTTTTGTTGTCTTTCCTAGGCAGCTCAGCAGTGAGGGAGGGGAGAGGGTAAGGGAGGGGAGGGGGTAAGGGAGGGGAGGGGGTAAGGGAGGGGAGGGGGTAAGGGAGGGGAGGGGGTAAGGGAGGGGAGGGGGTAAGGGAGGGGAGGGGTAAGGGAGGGAGGGGGTAAGGGAGGGGAGGGGAGGTTAACCGTTTGTACTCTGGTACAATTGATGGTTTAAGTATGAAAGGGAGAGTGTAATCTCGTGACATTTAGTAGTGGGTGTGGCTAGACCCCCCTTGTTCACCTGTCTACACACACACAGTCCACAGATGCCCGAAAGGCTCTGCCATGTTGGGACGAACCAGCCATCAAGGCCACCTTTGATGTCACCATGGTGATCCCAAAACACCTGACAGCGTTGTCAAACATGGTGAGTAAAGGTGTGGGGGCGGGGCCACTTGACGAGCAGTGTGTGACTGGGGAGGATGGGGCTTGACGGTATAGTTGATCACATGATGGCATATAGGTAGTCACGTGATAAAGGGTAGGAGATCACGTGATAAAGGATGGTACTTCATTGCTCTGTGTCTCCTCATAGAATGTGATTGACTCGAAGGAGGAGGGAGACCTGAAGAGGGTCACCTTTGCCCGCTCCCCCATCATGTCCACGTACCTGCTGGCCTTCATTGTAGGGGAATTTGACTACGTGGAGGAGACAGATGCTAATGGCCTCCTGGTCAGGGTGTACACCCCTGTGGGCAAGGCTGAGCAGGGCAGGTTTGCCCTGGATGTAAGTGATGTGACCACCACACACACACACACACACACACCTAACCTTTATGTGTGTATGCTGGTGTGACCACCACACACACACACCTAACCTTTCAGATCATGTTGTCAACACACACACACCTAACCTTTCAGATCATATTGTCAACGTTTATTGTCGCACCAGTTTAAAAAAAATAGAAATAAAAACATTGTTGGTGTGTTTTGTTTTAGTTTGCATATGCAGGCATTAGCAGTTTCATGTTATGTGTTGTGTAATTATTTCATGATTGTCCCATGAGCCCCTAAAGGTTTATCCCATTGACCCCTGACCCACACCTCAATTACTGATTCATGGTTCCTCTGTGTTCCTTCCCTCCCCTCCCCCTCCCCTCTCCCTCCCTCCCCTCCCCTCCCCTCCCCTCCCCTCCCCTCCCCCGTAGGTTGCTGTCAAGACCATGCCCTTTTACAAGGACTATTTCAATGTCCCCTACCCTCTGCCAAAACTTGATCTCATCGCTATTGCAGATTTTGCTGCAGGTTTGTTCAAATGAGCTGTTTGGGTGGCTAAGTGGACTGGAGTAGGTGTTTATTTACCATGTACTGACGTATTAATCTGTAGGGGCAATGGAGAACTGGGGACTTGTTACGTACAGGTAGGCAAAGGGCTGGGGACTTGTCACCTAGTGGGCTGCTCTACCCTTGTTGCAATTTGACACACTCCCCACACACACAACACACTCCCCCCACACACAACACTCCCTACACACACAACACTCCCCACACACAACACACTCCCCACACACAACACACTCCCTACACACACAACACACTCCCCACACACACAACACACTCCTTACACACACAACACACTCCCCACACACACATCACCACAGAGAACGTGTTCTTCTGGTGGACAAGACCACACCCCTTACCACTAAGCAGTATGTGGCTTTGGTCGTTGGTAAGTTCCACTGAAGCCAATTAAGTTGCCTTATTATTGTACCTCTTCCCCAGGCCATGAGCTTGCGCACCAGTGGTTCGGCAATTTGGTCAGTAAACACGTGTGGCTTCCCGGTCATGTGACTCCTACACTGACATCATGTGATTCCTCTGTTAGGTTACCATGGAGTGGTGGACACACCTCTGGCTGAATGAAGGCTTTGCGACATGGATTGAATACCTTTGTGTTGATCGCCTCTTCCCAGAGTACCAGATGTGGACCCAGTTCCTGACCAAGGAGTACGCCTCAGCCATGAATCCAGACGCCCTGGCCAGTAGCCATCCTATTGAGGTGGGGACCAGGGCAGGATGTTATTTAACCCTGTGTACCAGGGCAGGATGTTATTTAACCCTGTGTATGTGTGTGTGTGTGTGTGTGTGTGTGTGTGTGTATGTGTGTGTGTGTGTGTACAGGTACCTGTCAATGCTCCCTCTGAAGTGGAGGAGATCTTTGACGCCATTTCCTACTGCAAAGGCGCCTCAGTCATCCGTATGCTGCACTCCTGGATTGGGGATGATGTAAGGGAAAGCCCCTTTGATCACGACCCCACCCCCTGTGCTCATTGCGATGTGTCCTTAGGCATTCCGCAGAGGGATGAACCAGTACCTGACCAAGTTCCAGTACAAGAATGCACGCACAGGTAGAAAACATATCCCTTTAAGTTGGTGGGACTCACCTTCACCTACATGCAATCCCCCTCACACGCACACACATCCACCCCCTCACACATGTCCCATACATCAACCTCACACGTGCATTTGCCCCCCACCCAACCCCACCCACCGACAGAGGACCTGTGGGAGTCCCTTGAGAAGGCCAGCGGAAAGCCAGTGGGGTCAGTGATGGGAACTTGGACAATTCAGATGGGATTTCCTGTGCTTTCCATGGAGGACAAGCAAGTGAGAGTGTGTGTGTGTGTGTGTGTGTGTGTGTGTGTGTGTGTGTGTGTGTGTGTGTGTGTGCGTGTGTGTGTGATGTGTGTGTGTGTGTGTGTGTGTGTTTGTGTGTGTGTGTGCGTGTGTGTGTGCATGTGTGTGAGGTGTGTGTGTGTGTGAGGTTAAATATATTTGCGTCCATCTCTTTGCAGGAGGGTACTACCAGAGTGATCACTGTGTCTCAGCAGAAGTTCTGTGCTGATGGAAACATTGCTGGTACGTTAGTGGTATGTTGGTGGAGGGCATCCTCTGGTACGTTGGGGTGATCCTCTGGTACGTTGGGGGTGATCCTCTGGTACGTTGGGGTGATCCTCTGGTACGTAGGGGGTGATCCTCTGGTACGTTGGGGTGATCCTCTGGTACGTAGGGGGTGATCCTCTGGTACGTTGGGGGGTGATCCTCTGGTACGTAGGGGGTGACCCTCTGGTACATTGGGGGTGATCCTCTGGTACGTTGGGGTGATCCTCTGGTACGTTGGGGGTGATCCTCTGGTACGTTGGGGTGATCCTCTGGTACGTTGGGGGTGACCCTCTGGTACGTTGGGGGTGATCCTCTGGTACGTTGGGGGTGACCCTCTGGTATGTTGGAGGTGACCCTCTGGTACGTTGGGGGTGATCCTCTGGTACGTTGGGGGTGATCCTCTGGTACGTTGGAGGTGATCCTCTGGTACGTTGGGGGTGACCCTCTGGTATGTTGGAGGTGATCCTCTGGTACGTTGGGGGTGATCCTCTGGTACGTTGGGGGTGATCCTCTGGTACGTTGGGGGTGATCCTCTGGTACGTTGGGGGTGATCCTCTGGTACGTTGGAGGTGATCCTCTGGTACGTTGGGGGTGACCCTCTGGTATGTTGGAGGTGATCCTCTGGTACGTTGGGGGTGATCCTCTGGTACGTTGGGGGTGACCCTCTGGTACATTGGTAAGGGGCAGCCTGTTTGTTTGGTGAGGAAGTGGGACAGAAAACACAAACATTGAAAACAGTGGGAGGATGTTTGAATATGTGTGGGTAGTCATGGTGATGGAAGATATGGTGAGGTTGATGGGGGTCATGGTGCATGTGTCCAGTGGAAAGGGAGGTTACTGTGAGTGTGGAGGAGGTTACTGTGAGTGGAGAGGGTTTCATTATTGTTTGTCTTGAACACACTGGTAGGATTTGAATCAGCTGAGTGGGTGGTCCCTATCACCGTGGCAACATCAAAATCAGACAATGCCCTAACCTTTGTGTTGGACAAGAGAACCACCTCGGTGGTGGTGGAGAACGTGTGCCCAGAGGATTGGGTTTTGGTGAGTGTGTGAGGGTGCCTCTGTCTTGTAGCGTCTGGACCAATCCATGGTATCTTCCTCAGGTCAACCCAGGGCGTGTTGGGTACTACCGTGTCAATTACTCCAACGCCATGTTTGAGAAGTTGTTTGTAGCTTTGAAGAATGGGCAGCTTGGTGAGAGAGACAGGCTGGCCATACAGGAGGACGCAAGCGCACTGGTTAGTTAACCATCTGTCAGCTCGGTCCGGGGAAGTGTTACTACATTTGAAGAATGTTATCGTACCGTTATACACATACCCACACAAACACATACACACATACACACATACACAATACACACACACACACACACACACACACACACACACACACACACACACACACACACACACACACAGGCTCACGTCGGTATTGGTAGGAACACTGTGGATGTTCTCAAACTGCTTCAGTTCTATTCAAGTGAGACCAGCTTCACTGTTTGGGAGAGCGTCATCACAGAGATTGGACACATCGGCTTTCTCCTTGGTTACACCGATTTCCACGACCTCTACAAGAAATACGCTCTAAGGCTATTTGAATCCGTCGGAACTAGGGTCGGGTGGGAGCCCAGGGAAACGGACTGTGAGTGATGATCTAATCTGTCCACGCCCCCTATGTGAGCCATGCCCACTCCAATAGCTCCCTTGGACGTCCTGCTGCGGTCTATGGTACTGCAGCAGCGTGGTTTCTATGGTGACCAGAATGTGATAGGGGAGGCAAGGAAGCGGTTTGATGACCACTTCAACAAGCGTGCAGAGATCCCTGCTGATCTCAAGTCTGCTGTCTTTGGCATAGTGGCGTATCACGGGGATGAAACTACCTATGCCCAGCTGCTGGAGGTGAGCAAGGGGGAGGGGTTTGGGGTGTGGCTCTACCCACAGCCTTTGGATTTACATAAATTATGCAGCTATGTAGGCCAGTCTGTGGATCTGCATTGCTTTACACTTCACATCAGTGGCAGGCCTTATAAGGAACTAGTGCTAACTGTATTATGGGCTTAACACACACACGCACACAACATGCACACATGCACAACACACACATGCACACACAACACACACACACATACATGCACACACGCACACAACACACATACACACAACACACACACACAACACACGCATGCTGGTATTGCGATACTAGTCAGGAGAACAGCAGGTGTGTGTTACGTATGTTGTCTCTAACATCACCACCATAGCTGCACGACAGGTCTGACTCGAGTGATGAGAAGGTTCGCATCTACCGTGTGCTTGGGTACATGAAGTCCAAGGAACTCATTACTGGTTGTCTGGACCTGGCCTTATCCGTAAGTAGTACCCTTCAGAGAAAAGGTGTTGCCTTTATGACAAACATACTCTTTCCTCTTGTCCACTTACGTTCTGTGCGTAGGATAAAATTCGCTCACAGGATACAGCTGTTGTGTTCATGTCCTGCCTGAAGAAGTAAGCCTTATCCCTTATGTCCTGCCTGAGGAAGTAAGCCTTACACCACCCCTATCCCTTATGTCCTGCCTGAGGA
This sequence comes from Eunapius fragilis, assembly GCA_963681505.1. Lineage (NCBI taxonomy): Eukaryota > Metazoa > Porifera > Demospongiae > Spongillida > Spongillidae > Eunapius > Eunapius fragilis. Next base: position 9,876,037 of record OY811976.1, on the reverse strand, counting down.
AGTAAGCCTTACACCACCCCTATCCCTTATGTCCTGCCTGAGGAAGTAAGCCTTACACCACCCCTATCCCTTATGTCCTGCCTGAGGAAGTAACCCTTACACCACCCCTATCCCTTATGTCCTGCCTGAGGAAGTAAGCCTTACACCACCCCTATCCCTTATGTCCTGCCTGAGGAAGTACCCTTACACCACCCCTATCCCTTATGTCCTGCCTGAGGAAGTAAGCCTTACACCACCCCTATCCCTTATGTCCTGCCTGAGGAAGTAAGCCTTACACCACCCCTATCCCTTATGTCCTGCCTGAGGAAGTAACCCTTACACCACCCCTATCCCTTATGTCCTGCCTGAGGAAGTAAGCCTTACACCACCCCTATCCCTTATGTCCTGCCTGAGGAAGTACCCTTACACCACCCCTATCCCTTATGTCCTGCCTGAGGAAGTAACCCTTACACCACCCCTATCCCTTATGTCCTGCCTGAGGAAGTAAGCCTTACACCACCCCTATCCCTTATGTCCTGCCTGAAGAAGTAAGCCTTACACCACCCCTATCCCTTATGTCCTGCCTGAGGAAGTAAGCCTTACACCACCCCTATCCCTTATGTCCTGCCTGAGGAAGTAAGCCTTACACCACCCCTATCCCTTATGTCCTGCCTGAGGAAGTAAGCCTTACACCACCCCTATCCCTTATGTCCTGCCTGAGGAAGTAAGCCTTACACCACCCCTATTCCTTATGTCCTGCCTGAGGAAGTAAGCCTTACACCAACCCTATCCCTTATGTCCTGCCTGAGGAAGTAAGCCTTACACCACTCCTATCCCTTATGTCCTGCCTGAAGAAGTAAGCCTTACACCACCCCTATCCCTTATGTCCTGCCTGAGGAAGTAAGCCTTACACCAACCCCTATCCCTTATGTCCTGCCTGAGGAAGTAAGCCTTACACCACCCCTATCCCTTATGTCCTGCCTGAAGAAGTAAGCCTTACACCACCCCTATCCCTTATGTCCTGCCTGAGGAAGTAAGCCTTACACCACCCCTATCCCTTATGTCCTGCCTGAGGAAGTAACCCTTACACCACCCCTATCCCTTATGTCCTGCCTGAGGAAGTAAGCCTTACACCACCCCTATCCCTTATGTCCTGCCTGAGGAAGTACCCTTACACCACCCCTATCCCTTATGTCCTGCCTGAGGAAGTAAGCCTTACACCACCCCTATCCCTTATGTCCTGCCTGAGGAAGTAAGCCTTACACCACCCCTATCCCTTATGTCCTGCCTGAGGAAGTAACCCTTACACCACCCCTATCCCTTATGTCCTGCCTGAGGAAGTAAGCCTTACACCACCCCTATCCCTTATGTCCTGCCTGAGGAAGTACCCTTACACCACCCCTATCCCTTATGTCCTGCCTGAGGAAGTAACCCTTACACCACCCCTATCCCTTATGTCCTGCCTGAGGAAGTAAGCCTTACACCACCCCTATCCCTTATGTCCTGCCTGAAGAAGTAAGCCTTACACCACCCCTATCCCTTGTGGTACTTGTGGTGCAACCCAACCTCCTGTAGTGAAGCTCTCCCCACCTTCCCCTCTCCTGTGGTCCCCCCACCTTCCCCTCTCCTGTGGTCCCCCCACCTTCCCCTCTCCTGTGGTCCCCCCACCTTCCCCTCTCCTGTGGTCCCCCCACCTTCCCCTCTCCTGTGGTCCCCCCACCTTCCCCTCTCCTGTGGTCCCCCCACCTTCCCCTCTCCTGTGGTCCCCCCACCTTCCCCTCTCCTGTGGTCCCCCCACCTTCCCCTCTCCTGTGGTCCCCCCACCTTCCCCTCTCCTGTGGTCCCCCCACCTTCCCCTCTCCTGTGGTCCCCCCACCTTCCCCTCTCCTGTGGTCCCCCCACCTTCCCCTCTCCTGTGGTCCCCCCACCTTCCCCTCTCCTGTGGTCCCCCCACCTTCCCCTCTCCTGTGGTCCCCCCACCTTCCCCTCTCCTGTGGTCCCCCCACCTTCCCCTCTCCTGTGGTCCCCCCACCTTCCCCTCTCCTGTGGTCCCCCCACCTTCCCCTCTCCTGTGGTCCCCCCACCTTCCCCTCTCCTGTGGTCCACACTGCTCTGCTTATCTGTTGGTACTGCTACCCTTACTCCTCCTCCCCTCTCCAACCTTCCTTTCTCTCTTTTGTGGGCTCATCTCTCTGCTTGTACCACCATGATTGGTAACAGCTTCCCTTTCCTCAGTTCATGTGTTGTGAGATCATTGTATAATCTGGGGAATTCCCATGTCTCTCAGTGTCATAGGACGAGACATCCTGTGGGATTTCACTAAGAAGAACTGGACCGTGATCAACAACCGCTACAAGGGAGGGTTCATTCTTGGAAGGATTGTTGGTGTAAGCGTGTGGCTTTGGTTAAAAAACACCACTGTTGAAATGTTCTGTTTGTGCTTCACTTGATGTAGATTGCTACTTCTTACTTTGTGACCGAGGAGAAGGCTTTGGAGATTGAGCAGTTCTTCAAGGAGAACCCTTGCCCTGTGGCAGAACGTGCTGTCAAACAGAACTGCGAGTCCATCAGGATTTATGCCAAATGGTTGAAGAGGGACGTCCCCCTCGTTAAGGAGTGGCTTAGCTCCCTCTAGGGAAACATTAGGATTTTAAGGGTGTGTAAAGGACTGGGTACCAGCTGGTGCATTTCTGAAAGATTACTACCATTGTGTGTGTTTTCATTAACAATTTACCCTCATTAGATAAATAATTCCCAAATCACTACAATATGAAGTAACTGACTTAATGTAATAAAAGGGGTCTTTCTGATAAAGGTTTCACGATGATGTAATGTCATTTGAGAATGCCCCGGCCAGTCTGAACTGGTCCTTAGTGAGCACACAGAACATTCTCTGGGGACACAGGTGAGAGGCTGCTCCAGGGCGTGGATGGGTACAACGTAGTATGAACTCCCTGCCTGACTCAGGAGGAAAGACATCACCAGGCTAAAGAATGAAAGGTTAGAAGATTAGGGTCCAGCAAATCTGATACACACAATTTGTCATGTCAGGCACTTATCACATCAGGGTTCAAGCACCCACACCTAATCAGATACTCATTGCATTCCACAGGTTACCCTCATCACAGGGTTCAAGCACCCACACCTAATCACTCCACCAGGTCAAAGGTACTTACCCGATCATCTGTCTGTGTAGCCATAAGCCCTTGCAGGGCCAGTCCCATCACAGAACGGGCAGGATCCCTGATGACCAACTCTGGACACTCCACCAGCATCCCCACACCTATATCCACCTCCTTCCTCTCCTTATCCTCAGGGGTCCGCACTGACCCCTCAGCCCCCACGCCTGACATTACCTCCAGACCCCTCTGCAGCTTGATGTGCAAGGAATGAGCGGCTGAGAGCAAGACCTCGGCTTGGGAGAGAAGGGAAACGCACTCCTGTGCAATGAAGAGGAGTGATGGGAGGGAGGAAGGGAAGGAGAGGGGGAAGGGGAGGAGGGAAAGAGAGGGGGAAGGGGAGGAGGGGAGGAGGGAAGGAAAGAGGAAGGGGAGGAGGGAAGGAAAGAGGAAGGGGAGGAGGGAAGGAAAGAGGAAGGGGAGGAGGGAAGGAAAGAGGAAGGGGAGGAGGGAAGGAAAGAGGAAGGGGAGGAGGGAAGGAAAGAGGAAGGGGAGGAGGGAAGGAAAGAGGAAGGGGAGGAGGGAAGGAAAGAGGAAGGGGAGGAGGGAAGGAAAGAGGAAGGGGAGGAGGGAAGGAAAGAGGAAGGGGAGGAGGGAAGGAAAGAGGAAGGGGAGGAGGGAAGGAAAGAGGAAGGGGAGGAGGGAAGGAAAGAGGAAGGGGAGGAGGGAAGGAAAGAGGAAGGGGAGGAGGGAAGGAAAGAGGAAGGGGAGGAGGGAAGGAAAGAGGAAGGGGAGGAGGGAAGGAAAGAGGAAGGGGAGGAGGGAAGGAAAGAGGAAGGGGAGGAGGGAAGGAAAGAGGAAGGGGAGGAGGGAAGGAAAGAGGAAGGGAGGAGGGAAGGAAAGAGGGAAGGGGAGGAGGGAAGGAAAGAGGAAGGGGAGGAGGGAAGGAAAGAGGAAGGGGAGGAGGGAAGGAAAGAGGAAGGGGAGGAGGGAAGGAAAGAGGAAGGGGAGGAGGGAAGGAAAGAGGAAGGGGAGGAGGAAAGGAAAGAGGGAAGGGGAGGAAGGAAGGAAAGTGAGAGGTACTGGCCAACCTGGAACTTGGGTATGGTCTCGACAGAGGGATTGTAGATGGTAGACAACAGAGAAGTGGCATCTTGAATAAGACTAGTCACTCTGGCCAGAGGCTGACGATGATCTGAAGGGCCACCCCACAAACCACACCCCCACACACTAAATACAAGGTACACATACACGTATATGTGCAAAAGAAAAAATTCTAAAACATAGTAAACTCAACCGAGAGTTCCATTAGCCAAGGCTAACATCATACCAATTTAACATGCATGCCAGGTATAGCCTTATAATCAGAGATGGAGAGGCTTCAATTGGTATATACATGTACTATGTACGGTAAGCATGTACGCAAATGCTTCATCTTGAATCATACACTCCATTCGTTCCCTCTTCCCCTCCTCCCCCTCAGTACATTCGTTCCCTCTTCCCCTCCTCCCCCTCAGTACATTCGTTCCCTCTTCCCCTCCTCCCCCTCAGTACATTCGTTCTCTCTTCCCCTCCTCCCCCTCAGTACATTCGTTCCCTCTTCCCCTCCTCCCCCTCAATACATTCGTTCCCTCTTCCTCTCCTCCCCCTCAATACATTCGTTCCCTCTTCCCCTCCTCCCCCTCAATACATTCGTTCCCTCTTCCCCTCCTCCCCCTCAGTAAATTCGTTCCCTCTTCCCCTCCTCCCCCTCAGTACATTCGTTCCCTCTTCCCCTCCTCCCCCTCAGTACATTCGTTCCCTCTTCCCCTCCTCCCCCTCAGTACATTCGTTCTCTCTTCCCCTCCTCCCCCTCAATACATTTGTTCCCTTTCCCTCCTCCCCCTCAGTAAATTCGTTCCCTCTTCCCCTCCTCCCCCTCAATACATTCGTTCCCTCTTCCCCTCCTCCCCCTCAGTACATTCGTTCCCTCTTCCCCTCCTCCCCCTCAGTACATTCGTTCCCTCTTCCCCTCCTCCCCCTCAGTACATTCGTTCCCTCTTCCCCTCCTCCCCCTCAGTACATTTGTTCTCTCTTCCCCTCCTCCCCCTCAATACATTCGTTCCCTCTTCCCCTCCTCCCCCTCAGTAAATTCGTTCCCTCTTCCCCTCCTCCCCCTCAGTACATTCGTTCCCTCTTCCCCTCCTCCCCCTCAGTACATTCGTTCCCTCTTCCCCTCCTCCCCCTCAGTACATTCGTTCTCTCTTCCCCTCCTCCCCCTCAATACATTTGTTCCCTCTTCCCCTCCTCCCCAGTACATTCGTTCCCTCTTCCCCTCCTCCCCCTCAGTGAACTACTTCTCTTACCACCAAGCTTTGCCATGAGGCACTTGATGGACTGGCTGAGCAGTACTGGTAGCATGGCGGGGGTCAACTCGCTGGGCTCAATCTTCTCAAAGTAGTGGAGAACTTTCTCCGCCTCTCTGGTGTCATCAAACAGCCTCTTCTGCTTGTACGCAGGAAGGGGTGTGGCCGAGTGCCAAGATTCAATCCAGATATTGTCTTCCTGTTGCATACGACGACTGAGGTGACCTTTGACCTTTGGGAAGGAAAGTGGAACCAAAAGTGACCTTGGCCTTTATTGCTTCTAATTTAACATCCAACTACCTTACCAACACCTGCTGTCATCAACACTCATCATGCTATTACTAACTCACTTGGAATCCTTAACCTCTTATTAACGCTCACCCTCTTGCTTGTTGCCGTGCCAGGCACACCCTTCGAGGTAGCCTGCTGTCCCCCTGTGAGCTCCTCTCCTCCCCTCTGTCCCTCACTGGCGCTCTGCACTGCCTCCCCTGTGCTCTGGTCCTTCCCCAGGATGACGTCCCAATCCTCCCCCTCATCTCCCCAGTCGCCCAGCCTCTCAGATGTGGCTACATAGGACAGCTGGTTGCCCTGTTGAGAGGACTGCCCACTGCTCTTGGGCGAAGGTTCGGCTCCATTTCTGCTTCCTTTCACCTCCTCCCCTTCCTCCTCCTCCTCCTTCTCCTCCTCCCAGTCTCGAGGCGAGTACCACCTTACAAAGTCTTCAAGAAGGCTGCCTGGGTTTGCGGCCTGCGTTTGTGCACCAGGAGGAGTTGCCCCATCAAAAAAAAAGAGTGTGGCAAAGCGTGTGACAGTCATGTGACCAACCTTGAACGCCTGCATGTCGGAGACGAGCGAGAGGCTCTGCATCTTAGCCCTCACCTTGGCAGCCTCCTCCGAGGTACCCAACCTGGCCAACACACCCTGCTGTTCCCACATCATGTCCTCTGTCATGGGTGGCTGCTCCTATGGAAGGGGAGGGGAGGGGAGGGAGGGGAGGGGAGGGAGGGGAGGGGAGGGGAGGGAGGGGAGGGGAGGGGAAGAGACTTGTAACAGTCCCGTGAGGACAGGACAGGTACTGCCATATAAGGGCAAAGAGATGGGTATCTATGTTCACGTCACATGTTACAGCCCAGGCCTGTGTGATAGGGATGTAGAGGGGCCCAGACCTGTGTCATAGGGATGTACAGGGGCCCAGACCTGTGTCATAGGGATGTACAGGGGCCCAGACCTGTGTCATAGGGATGTAGAGGGGCCCAGACCTATGTCATAGGGATGTACAGGGGCCCAGACCTGTGTCATAGGGATGTACAGGGGCCCAGACCTATGTCATAGGGATGTACAGGGGCCCAGACCTGTGTCATAGGGATGTACAGGGGCCCAGACCTGTGTCATAGGGATGTACAGGGGCCCAGACCTGTGTCATAGGGATGTACAGGGGCCCAGACCTATGTCATAGGGATGTACTGGGGCCCAGACCTGTGTCATAGGGATGTACAGGGGCCCAGACCTGTGTCATAGGGATGTACAGGGGCCCAGACCTGTGTCATAGGGATGTACAGGGGTCCAGACCTGCGTCATAGGGATGTACAGGGGCCCAGACCTGCGTCATAGGGATGTACAGGGGCCCAGACCTGTGTGATAGGGATGTACAGGGGCCCAGGCCTGTGTGATAGGGATGTACAGGGGCCCAGGCCTGTGTGATAGGGATGTACAGGGGCCCAGGCCTGTGTGATAGGGATGTACAGGGGCCCAGGCCTGTGTGATAGGGATGTACAGGGGCCCAGACGTGTGTCATAGGGACATACAGGGACCCAGACCTGTGTCATAGGGATGTACAGGGGCCCAGACCTGTGTCATAGGGACATACAGGGACCCAGACCTGTGTCATAGGGATGTACAGGGGCCCAGACGTGTGTCATAGGGACATACAGGGACCCAGACCTGTGTCATAGGGATGTACAGGGGCCCAGACCTGTGTCATAGGGATGTACAGGGGCCCAGACCTGTGTCATAGGGACATACAGGGACCCAGACCTGTGTCATAGGGATGTACAGGGGCCCAGACGTGTGTCATGGGGACATACAGGGACCCAGACCTGTGTCATAGGGATGTACAGGGGTTCTCCAGTTGCAAGCAGCAATAGGTCTCCACAAGGCTTCAAGGCTCCAAACCTCTGCTGTTTGGAAGATGATCCCACCTCTTTGTAAGACAGAGTAAGAGGATCACTTCCCCCCACCACCTCCTCCAGTGTGGCCATCTTCACTGACTTACTGAAGTGCACTGGTGAGGAGTTAGATGGTTTCCCTGAGGCCCTGCCCCCACCTGATGGGGGTTCTGCACTACGGACCTGTGGAGGTGTGGCCTTAGTGTCCCCATCTTGACTCTCCAAGGCCTCATAAAACTCCTCCTCTTCCTCACTCCCGATGCTGTCGGACACAGAGGACTTGCGAACTGAAGCCAGGGAGATGGAACCCACTGCTGGCTTTGCAGGGGGTTTGGTACCAGTGGTGGTGGTGGTGGTGGTGGTGGTGGTGGTGGTGGTGCGGTTAGTTGACTGTGAGACAGGGTTTGAGTTCATTCTGGCAATCTTGTGACGAATACAACAGTTGAGCATTTGAAACTTCTGGTGAAGCAGTGAAGTGGCCATGTCTGGTGGTCCATCTCCTAGGCTAACAGGGGCCAGAGGAGGAGGGGGAGGAGGAGGGGGGGGAAGATGTGGAATGATGTTACCCGTGCTTCCTTTTAGGGGAGCATTTCTGGCTACAATGCAAACACCTGATGTTCAGTTCTCCCACCTTTGGCTAACTTGACTTCACTCTCCCTCCAATGCCTCCTCCCTTCTACCCAACAAAACTTTCCACACTCATCCCTCATCCTCCTGGTGGTTCACTTACCAGCTCAGCAAAATGCCTTTCTCCCAGCACAGTCGCAGCTTGGTCAGCACCATTTTCCAAACCTTAGAAAAAGCCTCAATTCCTATATGCATTGGGTTAGCGAGTTAACAACACCAATCATCCAGGCCTGGTTAAAGGCAATCAAAGAGGGGTGGGGGAGGTGTGGGGTGTGGTGTACTGTCACGTGACAATACAATACACTACATCTCCCCTTCCCACGCGCACCGCACGTGACAGTACACCACATGGGGGAGGGGTGAGTGTGTGTGTTGGTAAGTAGGGAACAAGCATATCAATCAGACGAGGCAACCCAGACACCATCCTACCCCAAGGGGGTCACACACCACCCCAAGGAGGGTCACACACCACCCCAAGGGGGTCACACACCACCCCAAGGAGGGTCACACACCACCCCAAGGGGGTCATATACCCCCCCAAGGGGGTCACACACACACATCTGTGCACAGTTCACCCACCAAATCGATAGTTGACGATGCACAGAGCCTTCACTAGGGTGGAGGTGAAGGAACCATCGGGGGCAGACTTGATATGTTGCAAGTCTACCTTTGATGCCACGTTAGCTGGGTTTGTCCGTCCTGGGCTGTTGGTACTGCTAGGGAAAAGGCACTGGCGACATGCAGACACACAGGGGAGAGTTTTATGTTTGTGTGTGTGTGTAGTGTGTAGTGTGTTATGTGTACATGTGTGGTGTGTGTGCATGTTTGCAGTGTGTGCATGCATTTTGTGTGTGTGTGCACGTGTATAATTGAAAAGAAAAATTACAAATGCACTATGACAACACAATCATATACCCTCCCTTCATACACACACCCTCACGACCTCCTCCCTTCATACACACACCCTCACGACCCTCCCTTCATACACACACCCTCACGACCCTCCCTTCATACACACACCCTCACGACCCTCCCTTCATACACACACCCTCACGACCCTCCCTTCATACACACACCCTCACGACCCTCCCTTCATACACACACCCTCACGACCTCCTCCCTCCCTCCATACCCTCACCCTCATGACCTCTTCCCTCCCTTCATACACTCACCCTCACGACACTACTCACCCTCACAACCTCCCCCTCTCTTCATACACTCCCCCTCATGACCTCCCTCCCTTCATACACTCCCCCTCATGACCTCCCTCCCTTCATACACTCACCCTCACAACCTCCTCCAGCTCACTCTCCACTATCGCTTCCCTCTTGCTTGCTTGCTCCACACGTTGGCTGCTCGTATATGACATGGCTGCAGACAGGACTGGGGAGGAGCCAACAACAGCTGGCTCAGTGATCCGACTCAAGGCCGCAGTGAAGTCAGGTCTGGGGACCACATCGTCATTGTCCGCGAGATGACCGACCAGCTCAGAGAATCCTTCGTGGGTGTGGCTTAGCTTCATAAAGCAGTACAGGTGCTCAGCTGAGGTAGAATGAGAGTATTGCACCAGGTTTGATGGGGTTAAGCGGGTTTGATAGGGTTAAGCTGGGTTTGATGGGGTTAAACTGGGCTATAGGGTTAAGCTGGGTTTGATGGGGTTAAGCTGGGTTTGATGGGGTTAAGCTGGGTTTGATGGGGCTTAAAGGTCAGGGAAGGTGTGTGTGCAGTGGAGGTGACCACACTTACCCAACAGAGTACTGCTTTGCTTAGCTAGCTGTAGTCTTACAGTCCACATGGGTGCATTGGTTGGATCAAGATCCCTGCAAACAAACCAGTTTACATGCAAGGTCAATGTGTGTGTGTACGTGTGTTTGTATGTGTATGTATTTGTGTGTACGTGTGTTTGTATGTGTATGTATTTGTGTGTATGTGTGTTTGTATGTGTATGTATTTGTGTGTACGTGTGTTTGTATGTGTATGTGTATGTGTGTATACGTGTTTGTGTGTGTATGTGTGTTTGTATGTGTATGTATTTGTGTGTACGTTGTTTGTGTGTGTACGTGTATGTGTTTTTTTTTTTTTTGGGGGGGGGTGGGGGGGGGGGGGGGGGGGGGGAATGCTTACGAGTGGGCTGAGTTGTGTACAACAAACTCCTCTGTGAGGTTTGGCCACACTGCTGACAGATGCAGCTCCCTGGAAGAGAGGACAGTTAGCTATACCATGGACGTTTTTGTTCGAAGGGAGCAAGGTTGTGGGTGGGGTCAGTTCCATAGAATAGCCACACCCCACTACAACAGCCACACCCCACTACCATAGCCCCTTCCACACAGACACACTCACTGTACAGGGTCTGACAGTGCCCCCGCAGGGAGCAACATGGCTTGCAGTGAGGCACTAAGCTGCTCCGAATCTTCTCCTAAGGGAGAAGGTGGGGAAAGGGGGGAGGGAGGGGGGGAAGAGGAGACTTTTTTGGCTATGTGGTTGTGTGTGTCCACAAAGCATACACAATGGGATCCATGCTGCCCTTACCTAAAGGCTCAACCGGCCACTCATCCAAGCTCCAATGCCTCAACACGTATGTGAACCTGACTGCGATGTATATTGGGTCCACTTTTGACAGGGGACATCGCTTTAAAAAGAAGTACCAGTATGGGAGAGAGTAATAACACCCTGTCACACCTTTTCAGAGCACCTCCAGACACATAAACACCCTGTCATACCTTTTCAGAGCACCTCCACACACACACAAACACCCTGTCACACCTTTTCAGAGCACCTCCACACACACAAACACCCTGTCACACCTTTTCAGAGCACCTCCAGACACATAAACACCCTGTCATACCTTTTCAGAGCACCTCCACACACACACAAACACCCTGTCACACCTTTTCAGAGCACCTCCACACACACAAACACCCTGTCACACCTTTTCAGAGCACCTCCACACAAACACCCTGTCACACCTTTTCAGAGCACCTCCACACACACACAAACACCCTGTGACACCTTTTCAGAGCACCTCTACACACACAGTGCACACCTTGGCACACCTTTTTGAACAGTACACCCTTCACACACACTTCCACACACCTTTCACACATCCTCCATACACCCCAAACACCCTCCACATCTTTTACACACACACACACACACACACACACCCCATACATCCTCATCACACCTTCTTTCACACACACCAGCTTGTCCTTAAATATGTCCAAGAGCCCAGTGAGATGGCTGTACTGAGCAGGTGTGTGGCGAAGGTGGACCATGTCATAGCTGGTCCTCACCCTCTTCCCCTGGCACACACCTATGTACATCTGCCGCCAGTTCTGTTGTATCTGTATGAACAAAGGTGTCTGGCTGTAGACCAGAAGTGGCTAAGATGACAGCATGGATTCTCAGAGGGGTCGTCATGGTAGCCTACCAGCTGGTGTTGTTGAGAGCAATGGACACGGTGCTGAGCATGAGGTTAGCCTGGGCCTCACTGGTTAGTGCATCGCTACCTTCCTCCGGGGCCAAAACTATGAACTCAGTAACTCCATACCTGCCCAGCCGTGTGTGTGTGTGTGTGTGTGTGTGTGTGTGTGCGTGTATGTGTGTGTGTGTGTGTGTGTGTGTGTGTGCATGTGTGTATACGTATGTACATGCAAACATATGTATGTATACGGTATTACAATACTCAGTGTATACACAGCGATAAAAAATGTACAGAGACTTACCATCTGGAGAGATGATGTGCCTTTGGCGGGAAGTCAAGGGATGTGTCCATCATTTCATAGAAGGCAGGTGGCCAGTCCTTCTCAGCTGATATGGTGGAACAGAAAAAATATATACTGTTTTTGAAAAAGACAATCATCATATCAGCAACAAAACTTAAAGACGTGTGCTACTTTCAGAGATTGAACAAAAGTTATACCACTATACCTTCACCTTCTCCTGTGGGCCTCTTCTCTGCCGCGCCACACAGGTCCAAAGTCATGACGAAGGTCCTTCCGGCATACTTAATTCTTTCTGACTTGCGATGCTGCCTCCGAGCAAATGTGGTCTAACGATATACAGGAGGGCGGGGAATTAAATAAAGTGCCTTCGCAACGCCTGCACACGGAGTGTTGACGCCCCTCTGACATTCCCATTCAAATGCCCCATTGAACAGTACGAACCTCCTCGCTGTCTGACGATGCTAGTCCCCACTGGTGCAACACGTTCTCAACATCCGTTATGAAGCTTCAGGCCGAAATAAATTTGCTCTCAGTTATACTCGCTGTTTTGAAGCGATAGCAAACCTCTCCCATGGCGTGGCGTTCGTGAAGTCTGTTATTTCGTGTATGGACCGCTGCAGGAGATCATCCTCGTCGTCTTCCATGCGGACACGAAGTAATAATTCTAATTTAACAGCAACGGTTTCGAAGTGATCTGCTGAAATATTGGAAAGACGCCGCACGTGTGATCCTCCAGAATGCCACCAAAGAAGGGTGCGCAGGCTCAGGGGAGCAAGAAGACACAGGAGAAGAAGAAGGATAAAGTGATTGAGGTACTGTTATTATAGACGTCAGGCCGGGCACTTTAAAACCGTAGTAACTCGCCACAGGACAAAACTTTCGGGTTGAAAAACAAAAAGGGCAAGAAACAGCAGCAGTTCATACAACAGGTCACAAGCCAAGTGAAGTATGGCCAACAAAGTTTACAAAAGGTACGGAGTTATTTATTTCTCTTTCTCGGGCACTGCTTCTAATCGATAATTTAATATCCCCTTGTAATTAGAAAAAGGCCGAAGATATCGAGAAAAAAGTAAGTTTTTGTAACTGTGGTGGAGGCCGGCCCGATGTGCTGGCTCGAACTTAGATGGAGAATGATGCTGTTGGCGGGGTGTGGTGCTGTTGGCGGGGGATAGTACTGTTGGCGGGGGGTTGTTGCTGTTGGCGGGGGATGGTGCTGTTGGTGGGGGGTGGTGCTGTTGGCGGGGGGTTGTTACTGTTGGCGAGGGATGGTGCTGTTGGCGGGGGATGGTGCTGTTGGTGGGGGATGGTGCTGTTGGCGGGGAATGGTGCTATTGGTATACCTTGCACCGTAGAAAAAGAAAGATGAGGAGGAGAAGCAAAAGGCTGAGCTCAACTCCCTCCTGAAGCCTGTCACCCAGGCACAGAAAGTGTCCGCAGGTGTGTTGTGGGGGCAGGTGTGTTGTGGGGGCAAGTGGGTTGTGGGGGCAGGTGGGTTGTGGGAGTAGGTGGGTTGTGGGGGCAGGTGGGTTGTGGGGGCAGGTGGGTTGTGGGAGCAGGTTTGTTGTGGGGGCAGGTTTGTTGTGAGGGCAGGTGGGTTGATCCACCCCTCAACCTCTCCTCTCTGACTGTCGTCAATGCTGCCTGTAGGCGCGGATCCAAAGTCAGTCCTATGTGTGTTCTTCAAGCAGGGCCAGTGTGGCAAAGGAGACAAGTGCAAGTTCTCTCACGATCTCACACTTGACGGAAAATCTGAGAAGAGGAGTATGTATGTTGACGCCAGAGATGACATGGAAGATGGTGGGTGACCTGTAATGATAAGGGAAGGGAGTGGATGGTCAGCCATGGTGGTCATGATGGTCAGCCATGGTGGTCATGATGGTCAGCCATAGTGGTCATGATGGTCAGCCTGGTGGTCATGATGGTCAGCCATGGTGGTCATGATGGTCAGCCATGGTAGTCATGATGGTCAGCCATGGTGGTCATGATGGTCAGCCATGGTGGTCATGGTGGTCAGCCATGGTGGTCAGCCTGGTGGTCATGATGGTCAGCCATGGTGGTCATGATGGTCAGCCATGGTGGTCATGATGGTCAGCCATGGTGGTCATGGTGGTCAGCCTGGTGGTCATGATGGTCAGCCATGGTGGTCATGGTGGTCAGCCTGGTGGTCATGGTGGTCAGCCTGGTGGTCATGATGGTCAGCCATGGTGGTCATGGTGGTCAGCCTGGTGGTCATGATGGTCATGATGGTCAGCCATGGTGGTCATGATGGTCAGCCATGGTGGTCATGATGGTCAGCCATGGTGGTCATGATGGTCAGCCATGGTGGTCATGATGGTCAGCCATGGTGGTCATGATGGTCAGCCATGGTGGTCATGATGGTCAGCCATGGTGGTCATGATGGTCAGCCATGGTGGTCATGATGGTCAGTCATAGTGGTCATGATGGTAATTCATTTTGTGGTGAACATTGCACAGACTCATAATTGATTCGTTGTGTAAGGCCCGACACACACGGAGCAATATCGCCAACGATATTGCTGGTGATTCCTGCATTTTGTCCTGCATTTTGTCCGTAATTTGTTCGTAATTTAATAAATTACGAGGGGGAAAGAAAAGAAATCCGGGAATCGCCAGCGATATCGTTGGCGATATCGCTGGCGATATCGCTTTGTGTGTGTCGGGCCTTAAGAATCCATTACGTGGTGTTGGCATAATCCTGTGCTTGTAATTCACTATCTTCATACATTGTTGGTGTGTGTGTGTGTGTGTGTCTGTGTGTGTGTGTTTGTGTTACAGACACCATTGACAAGTGGGATGAGGAGAAGCTGAAGGAGGTAGTGAAGAAGAAACACGATGAGGAAAGCAAGCCAAAGACTGACATAGTAGGCACATCATCACATCTCCCCATCATCACATCTCTCCACCATCCCCATCTCACATCTCCCCCACCATCCCTCTCACATCTAAAAATGTTGTTACACACCAGTGTATACACCTACCAGTGTATGCACCTGTGTAACACCAGTGTATACACCTATGTAACACCAGTGTGTACACCTGTGTAACACCAGTGTATACACCTATGTAACACCAGTGTGTACACCTATGTAACACCAGTGTACTGGGATGTACACGCAATAACGTTTTAATACATTGTCGTATAACTATTTCATTGTAAACTCTTCTGCCTCTGTCATTCTCCACCTGCTCTCCCGCTCAACCCCTCACTCTCCATCTGTTCTTCCCCTCACCCCTCACTCCATCTGTTCTTCCTCTCAACTCCTCACACTCTCCATCTGCTCTTCACCTCACTCCTCACTCCATCTGTTCTTCCTCTCAACTCACTCTCTCCATCTGCTCTTCACCTCACTCCTCACACTCCATCTGTTCTTCCTCTCAACTCACTCTCTCCATCTGCTCTTCACCTCACTCCTCACACTCCATCTGCTCTCCCCCTCAACCCCTCACTCTCACTCAACCCTTCACTCTCTCCCCCTCAACTCCTCACACTCTCACTCAGGTGTGCAAGTTCTTCCTGCAAGCGATAGAGAAGGGTCTATATGGCTGGTTTTGGGAATGTCCCAATGGAGGGGACAAGTGCATCTACAGACACGCGCTTCCTCCAGGGTTTGTGTTCAAGCAGAAGAAGAAGGATGGGGAGGAGGAGGAACAGACAATCTCATTGGAGGAGTTGGTGGAACAAGAGGTAGGTCTGGGGATGAGGTCATAACAGAACAGTGATAGTCTGGGGACTAGAGGTGATAGTCTGGGGACTAGAAGGGATAGTCTGGGGACTAGAGGTGATAGTCTGGTATATTAATTTCAAATTTGATATCCATGTTGCAACATGTTTTGAATGTCATTTTTACGAACCGCATTAGATTGAATTGTTAGTTAGATTACACCACAATTAGTTGCCTCCTTAGAGCATGAGCAAATAATCTTAGACCCACTTGTGAACTGCTTGCGTGTAAAAGTTCCGTTAATATGGTAGGGAAAAAAGGATTAACAAACATGCTTAACCCCTTGGAAGATGGGTTGTGATTGGCACCGTTGTTTCCTGCAGCGTCAGAAGCTAGGTTCCTCAGGAACACCCCTCACAAAGGTGACCTTGGAGTCATTCTTAGCATGGAAGGAGCGAAAGGTGAGTGGGCAGGGTGTGTGTATGGGGGGCCAATATTGGGAGGGGGGGGGGGTGGGGGTGTGTGCAGTCTGACATGTTATTGCTGTTTATAGCTTAAAGAGAAAAGAGATAAAGAGGCTGCCGAATCTGAGAAGAAGAAGGAAGCATTCAGAGCTGGAAGAACTATTGGGGTAGGGATAAGATTTTGTCCTGCAGGGGAGGGGAGGGGGGGAGGAGAGGGTGTGCTGTTGATGTTTCATCTTGCCCCTTGTGTGTGAGGACAGATCAGTGGACGAGAGATGTTTGAGTTCAACCCTAACCTGGTTGGTGAGGACGATATGGACGATGAGGGAGGAGAGGTGGTGTACAGAATACAAGAATTGAAGGTAAGATATGTGGGTCGCATATGTACTGCTCAACACACACACACACACACACACACACACACACCATCATGCACACACACACACACCATCATGCACACACACACACACACACACACACCATCATGCACACACACACACACACCATCATGCACACATATAGTAGTGTGTGCTGTACTGTGGGCACCCCATGCTTGCACTAGTCTTGAGTTGAGAACAAGATAAAGCACACACACACACACACACACACACACACACACACACACACTGCTTCTTTACCCTATTTAACGCTCATTTCATTTGCGTTCACCTTGTCTCTCCTGGCACATCACTGGTGAGAGGACCGCGGCTAATATTAACAAGCTGTTACGCATTGGCATATAAACACCTTTGCAACAGCTGGAGGCATTAATTTAGAATAGAATAATCCTACGTCAATGTTGACGTTGGAATAGACTAGACTTGTAATCCAACGTTGGTGTTACGTTGAAATAGACTAGACTTGTAATCCAACGTTGGTGTTACGTTGGAATAGACTAGACTTGTAATCCAACGTTGGTGTTACGTTGGAATAGACTAGACTTCTAATCCAACGTTGGTGTTACGTTGGAATAGACTAGACTTGTAATCCAACGTTGGTGTTACGTTGAAATAGACTACACTTGTAATCCAACGTTGGTGTTACGTTGGAATAGACTAGACTTGTAATCCAACGTTGGTGTTACGTTGGAATAGACTAGACTTGTAATCCAACGTTGGTGTTATGTTGAAATAGACTAGACTTGTAATCCAACGTTGGTGTTACGTTGGAATAGACTAGACTTGTAATCCAACGTTGGTGTTACGTTGAAATAGACTAGACTTGTAATCCAACGTTGGTGTTACGTTGAAATAGACTAGACTTGTAATCCAACGTTGGTGTTACGTTGAAATAGACTAGACTTGTAATCCAACGTTGGTGTTACGTTGAAATAGACTAGACTTGTAATCCAACGTTGGTGTTACGTTGAAATAGACTAGACTTGTAATCCAATGTTGGTGTTACGTTGGAATAGACTAGACTTGTAATCCAACATTGGTGTTACGTTGAAATAGACTAGACTTCTAATCCAACGTTGGTGTTACGTTGAAATAGACTAGACTTCTAATCCAACGTTGGTGTTACGTTGGAATAGACTAGACTTGTAATCCAACGTTGGTGTTACGTTGGAATAGACTAGACTTGTAATCCAACGTTGGTGTTACGTTGAAATAGACTAGACTTGTAATCCAACGTTGGTGTTACGTTGGAATAGACTAGACTTGTAATCCAACGTTGGTGTTACGTTGAAATAGACTAGACTTGTAATCCAACGTTGGTGTTACGTTGGAATAGACTAGACTTGTAATCCAACGTTGGTGTTACGTTGAAATAGACTAGACTTGTAATCCAACGTTGGTGTTACGTTGAAATAGACTAGACTTGTAATCCAACGTTGGTGTTACGTTGGAATAGACTAGACTTGTAATCCAACATTGGTGTTACGTTGAAATAGACTAGACTTCTAATCCAACGTTGGTGTTACGTTGAAATAGACTAGACTTCTAATCCAACGTTGGTGTTACGTTGGAATAGACTAGACTTGTAATCCAACGTTGGTGTTACGTTGGAATAGACTAGACTTGTAATCCAACATTGGTGTTACGTTGAAATAGACTAGACTTGTAATCCAACGTTGGTGTTACGTTGAAATAGACTAGACTTCTAATCCAACGTTGGTGTTACGTTGGAATAGACTAGACTTCTAATCCAACGTCGGTGTTACGTTGGAAGACTAGACTTGTAATCCAACGTTGGTGTTACGTTGAAATAGACTAGATCGGCTAACGTCATATTATAAATCCACCTTGAGACTGACCATTGCTGCCTTAGGTCATCCTGGTCACACACACACACCCCTCTTCCCACACCTGTAGGCTGATCAGCAGGAGGCATTAGACCTCACCCTTGTCAAGGCTGTGGCAGACACGCCCACTCCAGTGGCTCCCTTCCAACAGCACGTAGCTATGGCACCAGGGGCCGTGGGTGGAGGAGATGATGACGGGTTCAACCCGTATGACCAAGAGTATGAGGAGTCATCAGATGAGGGTATGTTCTGGTGGCAGTAAGCATTGATGTTTGCATGCTGTTGCTTTGCCAGTTGTGAGGGGTAAGTGGGTGGGTTTATTGAAATCAGTGCATTTGGCACACCAGAAGAAAAAAATTAATGTCTGTTAGAGGGGCTTATACGAATTATGAACAAGATGTCACTCTTGTGGTTGTGGTTTGTGTCAGCAGCTGTGATACAGCTGTGCTGAAGAGAACTCTGGCCATCAGTAGAGCTTAATGCCAATAGGACCTAGTAACAGGACTGTTTCCAATAGGACCTAGTAACAGGAGTGTTTCCAATAGGACCTAGTAACAGGAGTGTTTCCAATAGGACCTAGTAACAGGAGTGTTTCTAATAGGACCTAGTAACAGAAGTGTTAACAAACCAATAGGGCCTAGTAACAGGGTGTTTCCAATAGGACCTAATAACAGAAGTGTACTAATATGACCTAGTAACAGAAGTGTACTAATATGACCTAGTAACAGAAGTGTACTAATATGACCTAGTAACAGAAGTGTACTAATATGACCTAGTAACAGAAGTGTACTAATATGACCTAGTAACAGAAGTGTACTAATATGACCTAGTAACAGAAGTGTACTAATATGACCTAGTAACAGAAGTGTACTAATATGACCTAGTAACAGAAGTGTACTAATATGACCTAGTAACAGAAGTGTACTAATATGACCTAGTAACAGAAGTGTACTAATATGACCTAGTAACAGAAGTGTACTAATATGACCTAGTAACAGAAGTATCAGTAGACCAGTGGATAAAAAGGCCATGGTACATGGTGAGCTTGGATGGCACCCTCATCAGATACCTCTTTCCCCCCCTCCCCCCTCACACAGGTGAAGGAGAAGGAGCACCTGAAGATAGTGAAGACCAGGAGGAGGAAGAGGAGGCGGTGCCAGTGGATGAAGCTCTTTTTGATGTGGAAGAACTGGACACTTTAGATGATGGTACCAATGAAGATTGAGTAATAGCATTCACATTATTATGGTATGCATTTCTTGTTCATGTCACTGTATGTCTCCAGCCATTAATTGGGTGGGAAAATGGTTTGGGGTCAGATGGTTGGATACAGCCAGACAGGCGTTTAATATATGGTTTAGGCTGACCCCCTTGGGCTGCTATGAATACGGTAACTAGAAGTGTGAGTTTCTTTGTTGCTATAGCAACAGATGAAACAAAATAGCTACAGTCCCAGCCAAAACCGTGCGTCTCTTGCTGTCCTGTACAGTTGTGAGGACCAATAGCGTAGAGCGACAGTACATGCGGCCCACGCGAATACATGCACCATCTAACTCCGAGCGACGCTGTTATATTCCGTCAAGTGTTTTCATCACAGTAACGTGATACCATTGCCTCTGAAGTCCTGGTGATATTCATAGCTCTCGCCTTAGACGCCCTCCCTTACTGGTAAAAGAATGTCGCCATTTAAAATTGCTGTCTGAATGCGACGCAGCTGGAGAGAACAATGACGAGCAAGAAAAACCAAACGCTGTCTCCGTTTCCTCAGTACGTCTCCAAGGTGCAGCGCGTCATCACGGACCAGAAGCACCAATGGTTCGCAACCGACATAACACGCCGCAAGCGGGGCAGAAGTTCGCGTCTGTTACAGTGCAGTGCGGAGGTGGCTCCCAACCCCAAGCCCCCGCAGAGGCAGAAGCCACTGCCGAGAACGCTCTCGCCGCTTCACAAGCTGAGGCGAAAGCCCAGTCCTAACGTTTTGATGGACCCTCCCAGGAGCGGTCGAGGGCTCTCGCCGCGCATAGAGCGGGAACTGGGCGAACGCGGCGCGAGCGGCGCAAGTCACTTGGCGGTACCTGCCCCCGGCTTCTACAGACAGGGACAGTCTAGCTGCGCATCGAGTAACTCCAGCTCCCCTGTTCCGACGTCCTTGGTCACCATCCAGCTCGGGTGTAAGTCCAAGGAAAGCCTCTCTTCGGCCTCAAGCGACCAGTCGCCGCCCGCGTTCAAAAGGGGTACGCCCACTTCGCTGAACGTGGTCGGAGAGAGCGATCGAGCACAGCCAGCTGTACAACTGCAGCGGACACACAGCCAGAACTCGCTTTCTATGC
The DNA here is from genome assembly GCA_963681505.1 of Eunapius fragilis. NCBI lineage: Eukaryota > Metazoa > Porifera > Demospongiae > Spongillida > Spongillidae > Eunapius > Eunapius fragilis. Next base: position 9,855,356 of record OY811976.1, on the reverse strand, counting down.
AGCGTGCTTGTTCCAAGTCGCCGTACGTGGCACCTTTGGGCGTAGCCAAGAAATTACGGCGGAAGAGAGTGCAACAGCTGGAGAATTCAAAGCAGAGCCACCAAACTCATGTCCGGAACCACGGCGATAACCTAAAAACCACACATTCGAGGGAGACGCTCGTTACACCAGCAACCCTCGTTTCAAGAGACGCTCAACCAGTTAGTCAATGCACGGTTAAAATATGGAGCGCACCGGAAGATTTAGAGACACCGATGGGTGACATGTCGGTTGGAACACTGGCTATCCCGACCTTGCTTGAAGATTCTGACAGCAGTCTTTGCATCCCAACGATCACGATTCGCTCAGCAACGCCAGTAATTAAGGCACCCAACGACGAAGATAATCTCATGACGCTGTGCGAGAAGCTAGCATTCCGGGCCGATATGGCAGACGAGCTGGACAGACTGAGGGAGGAAATTAGGGCCCTTTCGGGGACCAGCGATGATGCGCAACAAACGTCCATCACACACTAGAGCCCGAGTGTGGGGAGGATGGGTGTTGGGGCCTCAATATATAGGCACAAATTGTTTTGATCGTGTACACTTCGTTGCATTTCATATTCATATGACAGACGGATTTGGGGAGGAGGGCTTGGGTGAAGCGTTAGTATCTGGGTAGGTGGAACTTTGGAACGAGTCTTTTCATCCAGAGCTGGAACAGGACTGAGTTAAATGCGTCGAAGTTCCTTGGTGGGTTGTTCCAAGTTAGATGCTGGTACACCTAGATGGGTGTTGGGTGGGAGAAGCAATGACAAGTACAGCTGCCCTGCCCCAGTGGCATGGCAGGTGTACCTTCTGAATGGTTAGCTGCATCTCCTCCACTCTCTCAGGACTCACAGCCAGGAGGATATCTTTCAAGTTTGCCAGCTGCAGAAGAGCACATGTTGCCTGGTTACCAGAAACTGTAAACTAACATGGCACCCCTGCAATTAGCAAAAGGGGGGGGGGGGGGGGGGGGATGGCTGCTTTAATTGTGACCTCACCTGGCTCTCTGAAACAGTGAGAGATATGGCTGTCCAATCGACCAGACCATACAGTGGTGGGACGTAGTAGTCAGCGATGAAAACAGGGATGCACCCAAACCAGAGGGCATCCATAACCCGGGGACTCCATACCACGTTGCCTCTTGGGCACAGGCAGAACTTGGTCGTCTTGAGCGCACTGGAAACAGATATTGCAAGCAGACCCAATTACACACTTGGCTTGAGTGGGTGCATGGCGTGTCTACCGAGATAGCACGTACACACACGCCTTTTTAAAATGGATGTTTCTGTAGCTATAGATGTTGTGCATATAGTTCTGGATAGTGTTAAGCTTGCTATCCACCTTGGCTAATAAATAAGTAGTAATCACCAAAGATACACACACACAACACACACACACACACACACACACAAACACACACACACATGCACAAGGATGCATGCAAATAACCGGTACATTTTTGTCTCCCTTAAAGTAAGTAAACATCACTTTGGAATATATGGAACAGTGTCCAGCAAAATCACCCTTATGGTACTTTATCAAATTTTCCAGGACAAGCAAAAGAAAAGTAACGCTCGAATTGAAATGTATGGCTAATTATAAATTCAGTATGTAATAACTTTATGATGGATAGTCCAATTTGGATGCATAAGGACCATTCGATAGACGCACTATGTAGTTCACGGAAAATGAAAAAAATTTGAAAACTTGAAAAACTATCCAGAAGGGTGATATTGCTGGACACCGTCCCATATATTTTTCCCACAGAAAGAAACATCCACTTGCAAATTAGAGTACTTTGGACACATGAAATAGGGATTTAAAAGGGTCTGTTACTAATAATAGTAACCTTCAAAGGAAAGGTAACCATATGCATTAGCACTGCATAATAATTACAAAGATGTGGTGCAAGTGTGTTAGTAAATATGGTATATGTGACATCAACACAATAGTAAAGGATTCATTTACTGTAAGCAGAAATGTCACATATGCAATATTTGTACATATGCACATATGCAGTGTAGGTACTACTGTACGCAACATAATTTGATTTGAGAAGCCGCTTACTTCAGATAGTCATGGTCAGACATGTGACCATCAACAACCAAGAAGTCACTGTCATGCCCGAACAACTGCAACAGTTTGGGTCGAACTGGACCTCTGGGAGGGGTACATCCAAAGGTTTGTACATGAATACGCGCGCATGCCAAATACACATAATACACACTCAATAGACACAACATCCACAGACACATCCACAGACATCCCCACAGACACATATTGACGCATGTGTTTGCTGAGCTATACCTTGACAAGTTCCCCGCTATAAATGCCAGCCTGACCCTCTTGCCTGGGTCAAATGACGCTCCACCCAGCCCCATCTCTGACCACAACACAGTCCCTCGGCCCGGGTGTGGCGGGACAGAGATGTCCTTGTGCACCAAAAATGTCCGTTCCAAGATGTCAGCCGTGTTGACCAGTGCAATGGCGTTCCTGAGCAGGTTTTGGTTGGATGCGCCAGTGACACGGGTCCCCATGTCGTGCGCACAGATGTAGAAATGGTCGGCGCCGAGGGAAGCATTCCAATAGGGGTAACTGTGCACGACGTGGGCCACCATATCTGCAGTGATGTTGGAGGCTATCTGTATACCCGCCCTAAGATTTGTGACAGACTTTCTGTAAGCAGTGCAACGCGATGGTATGAGGAAGAACGATGCAAGGTCAGGATCCTGGAGAAAAGATTTGGGGGGAGGGGGGGGGGAGGAGGGGAATGGTTGTAGTCTAATGCAAATGAGAGAGATGGCAAAATCTGGGAGGAACTATATTGGTGAAAGTGACAGACAGGACAACTGCAGGAAGCAAGTTACCTAGAAAGTGGTCAGAACAACAAATTGATGACAATATAGAGAGAAGAGAGAATCAACACCACCAAGTGTCCAACTTTATAATGAGCAAAGCTTGATATTAGTAGATTGCTGGATTGCTAGCTTAACTACATTTAATCAGTCTCATAACTTAATACACCACCTAGGATCACAACTGCAATATTTTCCCCCCAGGCCATTCTCCATAATGCTATAAAGTCACACACCACATATATGCACACTTGCACAAGTTTGTGGCATACCAGGGTCCTGAACTTGCTCTTGCTTAACAAAGAGATAAACAATTGCTCCACACCATATTTGTAATCATCCAGAGATGGTATCTTGTCACCAAATGGGACATCATATATATAACTTGCCTGAGTAAAGGTGCTATGCTGGAAGGTAAGAACCCATTGCGTACACGTGTGTGGGGTGTGTGTGAGCAATGAATACTATGAGGGGAGGATACATTTTCAAGGAGGTCTCCATGTTCTGGTATTCTTCGGAATAAGTGGCAAAGATACCAGCGTCACTGCTACTCATGCTCTGAGCACATACAGCAGGAGGTCATGTACACTTGTGATTGGGCTTGGATTACATCCATCCCCCGCAGCGTACCTTGTTCTGTTTAATGCCCAGCACGGTCTGCTTCAAGTATAGATCTCGAGTTGATGATTTGCTTTTCCAGGTAATCTTTGTCTTCAACTGGCCAGCGGAATTGAAGCCTTCGCAGAGGGGTAACGCGGCGCAGATGGCCTTCATCTGCTCCACAGATGCCCCCTGCACGGTGAACATATCCTGCGTTGCAGCGAGGTGGAACAAAAGGGTAACCGCACACCAAGGTTGCGATACACATGGAAGATGTTTATATAATGTTTATAAAGGGGCACCTCCCCACCTCCCTTGTGCGCAACTCACATCCCCAGAGGCGTCAACCCCATTCAGCTCGATGTATAAGACATGCTGCTTTAGCGCGGAGAAGTCACATGGTAGGCCTACCGCTGTGCGCGGAAACTGAAGGAATCAAGTTGGAACCGGATAAACAAAGGAAAAATATGGGAGATTACTAACAATCGAGCGCCAAATGAACAATACCACAAGTAGCAAGCTGCCAACGACGAGTAACGAGGTATTAAACCTCGCTGGACGACGCATTCATGCAACCTCGTGCCCAACCTTATTATCAGCCTCGTGCCCAACCCTCCGCAACTGTCACCTCTCAAACGTGCGATTGTATTGTTGCGACTCGGATTTGCAGTAATTTTTATAGAAGTGTTAACCAATTATAACAACGGAATATTTTTTGTTTCACTAAAAGTAGACAATCGGCTACAAAATGTGGCGGCAGTAGTTATATAACCATAAGTAATGGTATATACGACTCTCGAGATAAATGTCACGTGCGAGCACGTGACATTGACAACTTTTGTAATAATAGCTTGACTTCGGTATTTACCGAGCACATCCGTACTCTATTATAGATGGATGTCACAGAATAGAAAACGTACTGCTGTCTCTAGAGAACAACGGGGTTCCTCCGAGTTTTGCAGGTTTTATATACGGGAACATAACGCCAGCTACTTTGCATGAGTGTCTCGGTTGACTGCATATGACAGAAAGAAGACAACTACATTTTGCAAAGGCTTCGAAGTGTGCTGTAGTTTGGCTGTAGGTCCTGCGAAGTGACAGAAGGACGTAATTTGATGAAAAGACTCGTTCTGGAGTCGAATGCTGCATCCCGATGCTAAAAGTGTTACCAGTCCCGGGTGTTAGTTTGCACTGTATTTGCAATCAAAATCAAGTGAGAAACGGAACAGGGAATAGTATGAGTGAGAAGCAGTACTCTGAAAGGTTGGGGCAGTAATTTTACAGCGTGTATTTGACAGGTGTGGTCCAATTAGAATCGGGCCGCCAATCGTGGGGCGTGTCTATTCGTTTGACAGAGGTTATGTTCTTTGCACACAGCTTTTGTGACACCTCAAGGAGCGACCACAGAGAGGTAAGCACTTTAGCTTTACGTTTGCGTCTTGAAGGCCTTTTGTCTTTAAAAAAAAAAACTGTCTAGGTTAATTTTGCAACCCATGTTTCCAAGGGAACCAACGAATATGGTGTGTCCACTAGCTTACGAAAGTTCTGTGTAAAAAACGTACAGATTTTACCCTCTGATATAAAGCATATTGTTCAGTTACATTCAGAATGGTTTGGAAGATTTTGTTTTGAAATGAATGGAAACTTTTGTATACTTAATCTACAAGTGCCAGAGGCTACCTAACATTTGTGTTGGGTATGCCTAACACACACTTTTGGGTTTACCCAACAAGGTTTGTGTAATGTTAGTTTCTTGGGCGGTAAATCTTGCATGTCATAAGGGAGCCATGTTTGAGACAGCTGGTACAACGGAGTAGCGTGTGAGGGCGGCCCAAGCATCGTTAAGGTTACACAAACATATAGTTTATCTAACGCCTAGCACTTGTAGATTAACTGGTTCCTCCACAAACGTGCACAATTTTCTGTATGGTTCAACGAGGCAAATAGCATGATATTCAAGGGAAATAAATTAAAAGTGGGCAGAAAACACTGGTTTGGCTATTGTATGATACGTGTGTGTGTGTGTGTGTGTGTGTGTGTGTGTGTGGTATGTGTGTGTGAGATGTGCTTCGCATATAGCTGTAGGGTAGGGTGTCTGCTATATAGGTTTCATGATACACAAAGGTTAAAGGTAAAGGTTGCTGCCGCCTATTAAATGTTAGTTCTAGATACCAGTGTGCCCTCAAATTGTACCGGTATCGCCAGAGTGATGGGTATGCTATGGTAGATTGGGTGGATGGTTGGCTGTTCTGAGGAGACGTAACTTACCATTGAGGGTGGGAAAATGAGCGTGACCAGTTTGGACGAGGTTTTAGGTGGACTGTTGTGAGTGGTTTGGACGAGGTATTAGGTAGGTCTGTTGTATGAGTGGTTTGAAGGAGGTTATTAGGTAGGACTTTTGTGTGAAGCGGTTTGGACTAGGTATTAGGTGGGACTGTAGCGTGACTGGTTTGGAGGAGGTATTAGGTAGGACTGTTACATGAGTGGTTTGGAGAAGGTATCAGGTAGGACTGTAGCATGACTGGTTTGGAGGAGGTATTAGGTAGGACTGTTACATGAGTGGTTTGGAGGAGGTATTAGGTAGGACTGTTACATGAGTGGTTTGGAGAAGGTATCAGGTAGGACTGTAGCATGACTGGTTTGGAGGAGGTATTAGGTAGGACTGTTACATGAGTGGTTTGGAGAAGGTATCAGGTAGGACTGTAGCATGACTGGTTTGGAGGAGGTATTAGGTAGGACTGTTACATGAGTGGTTTGGAGAAGGTATCAGGTAGGACTGTAGCATGACTGGTTTGGAGGAGGTATTAGGACAGTATTGTGGGTAGCTTGGAGAAGGTAATTAGGACTCTGGGATGTGAACATAGCTTGTTGCCTCCCTCAAGACTCCTTGCACATTAAGTCCAGAACCACATGGATCCAATGTTCCACCCCCACCAATTATTAAGTTACACCACCCCTCCAATTATTGGGCCACACCCCACCAACCGCCTATTATCCACCCCCACCTGTGGTTAGTATCATCCCTCTGTGGGAATGAATGATAAGTGCTTGGGAGGTGAGGATCATGCACAGCCAAGTGCTGATAGGTGTGAACATGGTACCTTCCTGTTATGGTGGTAGTGAGCTGAGATGCAGTATCCATTATAATTTGTTACCAGGACTACTGTAAGTGAGGGCCAACGTACAATAGAAATGGAAACCATTATCTATTTTACTATTTTAATCACATCCACTCCTCCATGTCAGTCCCATTGCACACAATGCCTTCTCTCTCCCCCCCCCCCCCCCCCCCCCCCTTCGATTACATGGGGTTCTTAGGATTCTATATTCATTGAATTTCTCTTTTCTTCAGACCCATAGGGCCTCCTCCAGGGACCGCAGATATGGGGGACGAAGTTCAGCCGAAGATCCAGCCATTTCGTCCACGCGATCTAACAAACGTGTGCAGTCCAACTCACGGGACCACCCCCGAGCTGAGGTGGGGGGAGGAGGTAGCTCCAACTCACGGGACCACCCCCGAGCTGAGGTGGGGGGAGGAGGTAGCTCCAACTCACGGGACCACCCCCGAGTTGAAGTGGGGGGAGGAGGTAGCTCCACCTCCCGAGACCACCCCCGAGCTGAAGTGGTGGGAGGAGGTAGCTCCACCTCCCGGGACCCTCCTCGAGTCGAGGTGGGGGGAGGAGGGAAAAGTTCCACCTTCCGGGACCACCCCCGAGCTGAGGTGGGGGGGGGAGGGAAAAGTTCCACCTCCCGGGACCACCCCCGAGGAACTGAAGGAGGAAGAAGCTCCACCCCCCGAGACCATCTCAGAAGAGCTGAAGTGGGGGGAGGGAATAGCTCCACCCCCCGAGACCATCTCCGAGGAGCTGAAGTGGGGGGAGGGAATAGCTCCACCCCCCGAGATCATCTCAGAGGAGCTGAAGTGGGGGAAGGGAATAGCTCCACCCCCCGAGATCATCTCAGAGGAGCTGAATTGGGTGGAGGGAATAGCTCCACCCCCCGAGATCATCTCCGAGGAGCTGAAGGAGGTAATAGCTCCACACCCCGAGACTATCTCAGAGGAGCTGAAGGAGGGAATAGCTCCACCCCTCGAGACCATCTCCGAGGAGCTAAAGTGGGGGAAGAGAATAATTCCATATCTTCAAGGAACAAACTTGGAGAACATGGAGGTATGTATGGCTATCAGGGTGTGGCTTATTACTGGGGATGTTGTAGCTACCCAGATGTTTGCCTTCAGTTTAAGGGACGTGATTGCTTTAGAGGTTTCTGTTCAGGATGTCAGCCTTATTGTCACAAGTAGAAGTAACTTTGTCTTCATGGCGGCCATCATGGCTGCCTTTTCTCTTATTAGCTGTGTTATCTCCTGTTTCAACATGCATACCATCACATATCGTTATGTTTCTTTAGACTTTGGGGGAGGGTGGCCCGATGTTAATGTAATGTGGTACCTGGGGGGAGGAGGGGTGTTAATGTGGTTCTGGTCGTTGATCTTATCAGCATCTATTGAGAAATGTGTGTTTCCTAATAAGATTTAGTTCAATAACATGCCTAATAATGTATGCTGGTAAATAGAGCATGATTGTTATTTTCCCCTTGTTTTAAGCAGGTCAGTCAAACCATTCATCCTCATCTGGAAAGTCTCACAGTGCTAAGAGAAGAAGGCCCTCTGAGGTGAAGTTATTGCGTGTGTGTGTGTGGGGGAGGGGGGGGGGGGGGGCAGAAAGAATTGTTGACCAGCAGATGTGGCTTTGTCTCTTGAGCAGGTGGAAGAAGAGGAGTCTGTATGGACCGAGCATGCCAGCTCACAGGGAAAGGTCTACTATTACAATAAAGTGCTGGACAAGTCCCAGTGGGAGAAGCCAGTGGGTGTGATCAAAAAGTGAGGTTGTGTACCTGTTGTGGTGTACATTACTCAGATAGCTGTTGCCCTTATAGATGTTTGTCATTTGGCAAAGTATCCTTTCACAAAGATGGTTCTTTTTGGCTCACCCTCCCCCCTTCCATCTTGCTATGTTCCTTCCCCACCTCCACACTCACACCTCTACCCTTTTCCTATGCCTATCCCTTCCCCATCTCCACACTCACACCCCTACCCTATGCCTATCCCTTCCCCATCTCCACACTCACATACCTACCCTTTCCCTGTGTCTATCCCTTCCCCACCTCCACACTCACACCCCTCCACCCACTCACTCACACCCCTACCCTATGCCTATCCCTTCTGTCCCGCTGGCGTGGTTGACTGTTCCCTCTAATTCAGTACAGTTGGTAATTTGCTCTTCTCTCCTTATAACACAATCTGGCTTCAGAGCAAAGGAAGATGCCACTCCCACAGACCCCTCGAAGCTCGCCATGCCTATCTCCAAGGACAGCATCAAAGATGATGAGCTGGCACCAAAGTCCGCCCCCAGTCCCCACCTAAAGCACTCCCCGCATGCCCCAGTGAGCAAGCGCTCATTTCAGGAGCCAGGTCATCGGGGTCGCCATGGAGATAAATCTTATGGGCGGGGCAATTGGACTCATGGGCATCGAAATCAGAGCTCCCCCAAAGACCATGGAGTGTTGTCTCACCACACATCACCCCGGTCCAGACGATCAAGCAGCAGATCTGGGAGTGTGTCCCACTCTTCCAACAGGTAAGGGAACGTTTGCAACAATGCCATTGGTTGCTTCCATAAGTTAAGTTATTGTCAAACTAATGCTTGTAATAACTAATCTTCTGACTTCAGAGCAGCAAAGGTGGGTGCCACTCCTACCAGACCCTACATCATGCTTTCAAGCTCTATAATTAACTCTGTGCAATAACCCTTCATTACCTAGTTGTAAACATAACCCTTTGCTGCGTAGTGTGAAATATTAGATCCTGTTGGCTTCTTACATGACATCAGTTCATTGTACATGTTTGCACAGTTTAAGTTCTGTACCATCTTCTGTGCACCGTCTGCGGTATAGTCATGACTCTGTACCTATCTCTGCTTGTTCAGGAGCATGGGCAGCTCTAGCAGCAACATGTATTCGACACCAAGCAAAGCAGGTATGCTGGAAAACCACATGGTTAGGGTTAGTTACTGCTTTGAGGTTCACTGGTTTTGTTTTTTCTCTCTCTCTCTCTCGTGTGTGTGTGTGTGTGTGTGTGTGTGTGTGTGTGTTTCCCTTCCTCTTTGTTTCTTTGTGCTTTTGCACATCATTTCAGCTACAAACTCACTGGCCACACCACCGTCCCTAAGTGCCAAGAGTGCCACTCCCCTCTCCATGATGACCCCGGTCTTCGCAACCCCACAAACCCCACTCCAGCTCGCTTCCCACACCCCGGACCACCACACAGCCATGCTTCTGCAGCAGTATGCGTCCAGTCTGGGCGACGGTGCTACTCTTGTGCAGATGGCAACCCCCCAAAATGCACACCACTACACCCACCTGCACCCTTCCAGGACAAAGCTGACCTACTCCCCAACAAACGGTCCCTTTGCAGACCACCTCCACCTTCAGGGCACCCCTGTGTCCACCTCGATGGGCTACATGGTACAGCAGCAGAGTCCCCTGGCGATGCCAGGAGCCTTCCAACAGGCCTCCTCTCTTACTCTACAGCAGAATCCCCTGGCGATGGCTGGACCCTTCCAACAGGCCTCCTCTCTTACTTTACAGCAGAGTCCCCTGGCGATGGCTGGACCCTTCCAACAGGCCTCCTCTCTTACTCTACAGCAGAGTCCCCTGGCGATGGCTGGACCCTTCCAACAGGCCTCCTCTCTTACCCTGCAGCAGGCCACCTCCATGGTTATGCACCACGGAGCCAGCTCTTTGACAAACATAGATGGCATGGGAGGTACGTTGGAAGAGTGATTGTGTAAATGGTAAGGGAGGGAGAGTGTATAGGTGAGAAGAGGTTGGTGATCGGTGAAGAAGTTGGTGCATTTGTGTAATTGGATGAAGATGTGATCACGGTGCAGTAGGAGAGAAGAAATATTGGGGATTGGTGGGAAATGGCTTTTAGTGCAAGGGGAGGATGGAAAGGGGGAGGTTTGCTGGCTTACAAAGGGGTACATGATAATGACTTCTGTGGTTGCATTTTCAGGTCTCCATCCACTCCAGAAAGCACTGTTGCTACAGAACCTTTCTCAGGTAGGTGTTTCTGCCACCCTTCCTATGTCTTGTGTGCCATTAGCTTTTTGCCTCTCTTAGGGATATGGAACACCAAATGAAACCATGTCCCCACGTGAGTTACTGTTTTTTTAAAGCAACGGCAACGCATCAGGAACGCTCTTCCCCTCCCATCCATCCCTACACCCACCCACAGTAGCCATCAAGCTCCTTGGTACCCAGGGTGCCATGGTGACGGGTAGCAGTCCTGGGACCCCCCTCACTGGCGTCCCCTCCTACTTTACGTCACAGGGGTCCCACCCTTCCTCCCCCCTCCCTCACTCCCCCATGAACAACCCCTCCACCGTCCATGGCGCAGTCTACGTAGCTGTGTCCTCCTCCCCAGCCCCAACCACGTACTACATCGCACCAAATGCCGGCTTTGTGACCTTATCGTCTGATCCTGCTGCAAACAGTGGAGGTGGAGCCGTCCCCCCATCAAGCTCCTCCCCTTGGGCACAACTCCCCATGTCGAGGCTCAACTTGGAGGGGAAACGTGGCAGCTACCCTGACCCAGCCTCTGTTCAGTCGGTACCCCAACCTGCGATAAGCATGGAACTGCTTAGCAGGACCCTGGCAGAACCATGGCTGAGCCACAGTGATCAACTTAGCAAGCAGGTAAAAAAATGGGAGGGTTTACTATCCAGATGGGAATGTACACCTGTTAGGTGTACTGCCCAGTACATCAATTAACTGAAATTAGGCACATGAAAAGGGGCTTGTTAGTTTACTGAAACAGTGTAATTAAATACAGTATATGTGTGCTGTGTGTATGTGTGCTGTGTATGTGTATGTGTGTATGTGTGCTGTGTATGTGTGCTGTGTATGTGTGTGTGTTTGTGTGCTGTGTATGTGTGCTTATATGTGTGCTGTGTATGTGTGCTGTGTATGTGTGTGTGTATGTTTGCTGTGTGTGTGCTGTGTATGTGTGTGTGTATGTGTGTGTACCACTTCAGCTTGTTCAACACACATGCTAGTTGAGGGCTGCTGCAAATCATTGACAAAGCTATTTTGTGCACTGTTCTTCTTGCACTTGTGCCCGTACACATTCTAGAAGACTTGTAAATCAACTCACAGATAACTTTTTGGGACCCCTGTATTTTTCATAAGACCAGCCAAGCTGGGGGTACTTATAGTCCTAATGGGTCCAGCCAAGCTGGGGGTACTTATAGTCCTAATGGGTCCAGCCAAGCTGGGGGTACTTATAGTCCTAATGAGTCCAGCACGTATAGTCCTAATGGGTCCAGCCAAGCTGGGGGTACTTATAGTCCTAATGGGTCCAGCCAAGCTGGGGTACTTATAGTCCTAATGGGTCCAGCCAAGCTGGGGTACTTATAGTTCTAATGGGTCCAGCCAAGCTGGGGGTACTTATAGTCCTAATGGGTCCAGCCAAGCTGGGGGTACTTATAGTCCTAATGGGTCCAGCCAAGCTGGGGTACTTATAGTCCTAATGGGTCCAGCCAAGCTGGGGTACTTTTAGGATGCAGATATTTCTAGTGCAGGAATAAAATATTAACAATTACTTAATGTACACAATGAATCATACTATGCTTTCCAGAACGGCGTCTTCTCTTTGGCAATTATTCACTAAGCTTTGGTATTCTACCACATTTGGATTCTCATGTATGCCACCTTGTTGTCTTTGTAACCCAAAAAACCGCTCCAGTGGGTCTTGGCATAACCGCTGGCTCAAAAAAGGCTCGACATCTGGCATGAAAAAAAGATATGGTACTAAATCCAAGAATGACAGACCTAGAAGAGATCAAGATTATAAAATCAGCACAATTAATTCACACAACTTGCAAGTCATTTGTAGACCCAAGTTGTGTTGCAGCACTAAGGAGCATCTTATTCCTTTCAGTTTTACTAAATCCCACTCAACTGAGACCCTCCAGTCCTTAAGGTAACCCAGAAAATCATCCTTAAGCCACTACAATGATATATTTTTAAAAGTAGTATGTTGTAGATATCCAAAAAAAAGCATTGAGCAGAAACTGTATGTGACATACCTTAAGTCGAAAGTCAGTAGCTTATGTAAGGCATCTGAAAGGGTTTCAATGCTTTGGGACCATGGGTGTAGTTGTGTACATTCAGAGCATCAAAGAACTTGTTCATCAGTCCAATGAAGTGGACGGTTTCTGAGTCCTCATCTCCACCAGTTAAATGGAGAGCATGAGATACAGACTCGCTCAGCACCTAAGTAGACAATTACTGCAATTTTTTTAAAATACGAAGGATACACATAGCCAATTACCTGTGCAGCAAGATCAACCCTCATTGCAGAAAAAGAATTGATATGTAGGTGTTCATATTTAAGTTTTGGCACCATTCGCAGCCCCATTGCAGCATTGGAATCTTCATCACAGAAATTCTTTAAATGGCTCCACCATATGTACTTCCCTTTGCACTAGAAAGGAGCTTCACAATGAAGGTTGGCATTCTAGGATCATATGAAAACTCACCCACAGGCTTCGCTGATTGGACATAAAACAATTCCTCACTGTCTTAAGAAAAAAAGAAAGAACCTTTGATCATCCGAAAAGGGATTCACTGTCTTTTGCTGGACATCCTCAGATGGTGATTTATGCAACTTCACCAAACTTCTGTTCACTGCAACTCCATCAAAAGTAACTCCTAGGACCTAGTCAAGCTACAGGTGCTAAACTGTTACTGATATTGGCCAAGTTTGTAAACCCGATCAACTCGCCACCATGTTTATCATAAACTAGATCTTTTCTGATTTGCATTTCATCAATGAGAATAATTATACACTTCTCCCTTTCAGGACAGGTATCAACTTTTGATGCACTCTTAAGCATACAATCAATCCCAACAGAGAAACCACACTTAGCTTCGATGTAGTGTGTATAGTCACGCAACGTGCACTGTGAAGGTAACTTCAAGCATCCAGAATCTTTTAATTCCTCATATGCTCCACTTGATCTCAGTTGATAACATTATGCAAATTCACACGCTTACAAATGAATGTAAGATGTACTTACCTGTGTCTCAGTGACAAACACCAATGGATCATGAGTGGATGATGCCACCGCATTGTTCGAGCATTCTTTCTAGAAGCAGTTCGGAAGATTCTTGAAAACGAGTCCTTTGGGTACTGTTGCATAAAATTAATATAATCAGGTTAGCGCACTGGGTGGCCTTCAAATCATTGTGTAATGATTCATCAACCACAACATCTATTGCTTCACAGCTCTGAGATATCTTCATCTTCAGTTGACACAAATAAACTGATTACCTCTTGGATCAGACGTGTAGCAAGACATGCCACTGGCTGATATCTAAAGTTTTAAAAAATCACTATAAATTTTACAATCTTATTGAATAAATGTTTTGCCTGTAGTTAATATGGCTGATATGTTTGGCATTAGTCTGCCTATGCTTCCAAAGTATAAATGTGCTAGCCAATACAAGATTCCCTTTGGTGTTCCTGTCGTAGTTATTGATGCTTTTGGCGGAGTATCACCATGATGAAATTATGGAGTAAAGTGTACACATGCACCTTACAGTTAAATATGCTAACTACTTCAATTCAGTACATATATGTTACAATTATTGTGACAACAAACTTTAATACACATTTACAAGAAGCTAAGCAGGGCAAATACATGTGGACTGTACAAATATTTAGTTCGTGCTGACTTGCATAGGGGATTTAAATGCTGACAAAAAAATTTTTGAAGCCTTCATCTGCCACTAATCCTAAGATTTTTCAGCAGTGCCGTAATCCACTTCGGGATGTGCTATAAAAATTTGTTTGCCAGTTATTTATCTAATATAATTTATCTCTGCTGGTATATTCCTTCTATTTACTTGCTCCTCTTTTGTGAACCAGCACTCATTCCAGTTAAATAATTTGCTGATCTTTATCCATCTTTGTCTGGATTCGGTTTGAAGGACATTTGTTTATGTACTCTTGGTAAAGATCGGTGATGTTGGCTGGCAGTTCCTTTGAGTTCTTCTCGCGTAAACTTTGTACGGCCGTGCCTTACATAGCTGCATACTTGTTCGCACAAAACTGTGCAAGGTAAATAGTTATTCAGGCTTGTGAAAATAGCGCCGACTTTAAGTTTAAGTATTGAAACATCTTCAGAGATACTGGTAGTCCTAATGGGTCCAGCCAAAGCTGGGATACTTATAGTCCTAAAAGAATGCCACATGCTTTAATTAATGCTTTGTATTTATTCTCACCCCCTTCAGCTGGATAATGCCTGTCATGATTCCTTCTCAAAGCGAGTAGCCGACAGTATCTACCACTCTGGTCTTGTGGCTCAGTGTCAATTACGCAGGGATGCTGTCAGGTCGAAGTCTTCATCGATAGAAGAAAGGTTATTCATTGTCTATCTGTATAAGCAGGAGTGTGCGTGGGATGTCTGTTGTAGTGTGGTTGTGTGTCATCAAGTTGTGATGCGTTGCCTTGTTTACAGGCTAAAGTCTCTCAGAATTTTGGTGAAAGAGATTGAGGAAAGCAGATCCCTGTAGGCAGGCACACCTTGCCCTGCCTTGTTTCTACATCTGTACTTTGTACAACAAGCACACACTCCTGCACTGTCTCCAACCTAAAGTATTTCTAGCAAAATTCTTATCTGTCCATCTCATTTATTCTCATATATGAAAGGGTGTTGTGTCTGTGAGTTATTGGTAGTTATGGGGTGCTAGGTAACAGCAGTGAGGTCGCCATTGAAAATAGAAGTGTGGTCATTGCATCATGCATCATACACCATTTACAACTGTAGATGGAGAGTACAAGCAGTACAAATTTAACTGTTCTAGCTGGCTGCATGGCAGGGATCCACTGAGGGTCCACTACGCTATTTGCCACCTCTGTTAGTTAGTACTAATTCGATGTTTCTTAATAAAACTCGATGCTTTTTTCGAAAATAGATCATTGTACTTTGATAATACCTCTTAAAGGACGTTGGAATGTGAATGTCTGCGCATGCGTACGATGTTCGGAAAAATAAACTTCCTATTGTGTAACAGGTCGTTATAATCAATACTTGGACTGCTAATGACAAAGGTCATGCTAGAAGCCCTATCGTTGTCTAGCCGCATGGAAAACAAAAACAAAAAGTGTGATTTCGATGGTACGAAAGGACAGCCAGGTGTTAACTCCACCACGGACGATTCTACCGACGAAACAACGAGACTGAGAACGACGGAGGTTGATATATCAAAGAAAATGCGAGACTGCGAAAAGAGATTAACACGCTCAAAGCAGAGCGACACAGTTAGCGTTCGCTTTTCGGCAACGCCTTTGTTCTTACAGGTACGCACCTTGGTGCTACAACTACTTGAACTTTACGTACATGACTCACAGATATTTAAAGACACACCTGTTGAAAAGCGGTGGAATGACATGTGTGATCGAGTATTTCAAATGGAATAAAATTGGAATACAGATAGCGAAATACCAGCTGTTGTTATGTACATTGACGAAAACGCCAATTAACATCTGATCAATTATGACATCGGCCATTATGACGAATACGTGAAGGAGGGTCGTGAAGAGCTAAAGCAGCTGCCGGAAGATCGCTGTACTAGCTAATAAATTACTTATCCTGTGGGATATGCTCATGAAAAAAACTGTACACTCCAACTGAACTGTAGTTGCAGCTGTAAGGTCACTCTATATGCACGTATGTTATTATTATTATTATTATTATTATTATAAAGAATCAGGGATGAAGACCCCCCTGTGAAGTGCCACTAATGATGCTGTGCATGCCCCTCCCCCTTGGTACAGAAGTGACCACATCAGATAGCAGTCAGTTCCGTCAAAATCCCTATCTGTCCATCTTATTAATTCTCATATATGAAAAGTATTGGTGTTTTGCATGTGTTCTCTGTGAATACAGTTACTGGTATAGCCCTGTGTTAGGTAACACAGGGCACTGGAGGTCCCCACTGAAAGGAGAGGTGTGGTCATTGCATCATACACCATAGCAGTGCACATCAAGGTTAACTGTTCCAGCTGGCAGGGACCCACTGAGGGTCCCCCATGCTGTTTGCCACCTCTGTTAGTTGAGCCGCTACTAAGTCAATGTTCCTGAACTCGATGCTGTGTTCAAATAGGTGACTATACTTTGACTGTATAACTCGTGCCTCTTGGAAGATGTTGGTTATGTCAGCCTCCTGTGTGTGATGGGGGTGGGTGGGTGGGGGGGGGGGGGGCTAGTAATGAGGAGGAGGGTGAGGTAGCCTGACGTACTGTCACCAATCCCTGAGGGACCCAGTGCTTTCTCATGAATTCGCCGCTAGGAGGCTTGAGGTACACACAGCATGGTTTAAGCTCTGGAGTCCTTATGCGACACAGGGACTTGGTGTGGAACAATGAAGGAGGGAATGTTAATAGACACGCATACGGCAACATGGTATCTAAGGAACACTAAGTGGGCGTAATGGGTGGCAAGGCTTCATGCTAAATATGACATCACTTCCAACCAATTGGAAATGGTGTTTGGTTGTGCGTGCCCTAATTAAGCGGCTGGATTAACATGTCATTGCTGGCTATGCAGAACTGCTGGATACACAGTTATATGCAGTTATATGCCTCTCCCCCCCAAGGCACCGTCCAAAGCAATTTTTCCACCTGGGATTGCTAGACGGGTATAATTTGAGCCTGGGTTTGAGCAGTGGGCGAAAAGTTGGAGCCTAAATCTCCCAAGACAACTACCCTAGTGATATACGCTGGGTCAACGTTGTACACACACCTCCCAAACTCCTTCGTTGCCTCCCATATCCCTTACGATGATACCTGCGGTGAGTTCAGTACAACCACACAAGTCTTCCCACTGTCCACGGCACATCTGATTGTGTCTGCCGAGAGGCCGTACAGGTTCCCCTCGTTCACACCTCCTTCAATCATGGTCCCATCAATGATAGCTCTCTCCAGCTGCTCCTTAGTGACAAAATGGAAGTCCCTCCCATCTTCCTCATTTGGGCCAGGTTGCTTGCTCGTGTCTGTGTGTGTGTGTTTGTGTGTGTGTGTGTGTGTTTGTGTGTGTGTGTGTGTTTACATGTGTATTGTGTGCATCGTGTGTGTGTGTACGTGTGTATTGTGTGCATTGTGTGTGTGTGTACATGTGTATTGTGTGCATCGTGTGTGTGTGTGTGTGTGTGTGTGTGTGTACATGTGTATGTCACTCACTTATGTTGGGTCCATATGTATGAACTTACGTGACACAGCCCTCGTAAACCTCCCAGGGTACCTCCCAACTAGTCTTCTGCTCAACTCAATTGTTTCAAAAGGGATACTAGGAGGAGCTGGGGAGGAGGGGTGTATATATAGGGAGGGGGTGTGATGATGGAGGAGTGTATACAGGGAGGGGGTGTGGTGATGGAGGAGTGATGGAGTGTATACAGGGAGGGGGTGTGGTGATGGAGGAGTGTATACAAGGAAGGGGTGTGGTGATGGAGGAGTGTATATAGGGAGGGTGTGTGGTGATGGAGGAGTGTATACAGGGAGGGGGTGTGGTGATGGAGGAGTGTATACAGGGAGGGGGTGTGGTGGTGGAGGAGTGTATACAGGGAGGGGTGTGGTGATGGAGGAGTGTATACAGGGAGGGGGTGTGGTGGTGGAGGAGTGTATATAGGGAGGGGGTGTGGTGATGGAGGAGTGTATATAGGGAGGGGGTGTGGTGATGGAGGAGTGTATACAGGGAGGGGGTGTGGTGGTGGAGGAGTGTATACAGGGAGGGGGTGTGGTGGTGGAGGAGTGTATACAGGGAGGGGGTGTGGTGATGGAGGAGTGTATATAGGGAGGGGGTGTGGTGATGGAAGGCATGCACGTACCCACTAATACCAGAGGTCTGGGCCTCTGTGGATCTGGCTGGTATTTAATCATCTCTTCGTATGAGAGAATTTGTGTGTTTGTCAACCCTTGAGGGAAGAAAGTGTCATTGAGGGGGGGGGGAGGGGGGAGGGAGGTAGTGACGTACTGTCATCAGCTGGGTTATAATACATGGAAGTCTTCTTCAACTGTTGCCTCCTCCTGAGGGTGAATGTATGTTTCAAAGACGACAGCATAGCCTCCTGTCTGTGAAGAGTTTTTTGTGTGTGTGGGGCATGGTTTGCCATAGCAATGCCTGCACGTATTAACCAGGAGCTAACCGTTCCTTCATTAATTTGCTGGGTATGATACCTGCCCTGGTGTCCCTGCCACCTTCGTGCTTCGCCTGCAATAAATAAACGTGCAGTCCCTCAAGGATAGTTGTGGCTTTGCTAGTGAATTCTGACAAATGAGTGTTTACCCCTGTCAACTTGCTCAGTGATTACATTGGCGCCCAGCAGAAACATCTTGGCCAAGATCTTGCGTCGTAATCTTGGGATCTTGGGCCAGCAATCTTGGCCAAGAGGCTCCAAGATCTTGGGATCTTGGGGGCACTCTCTTGGCCAAGATCCTGGGGTCTTGGGGGGGTTAACCTTGGCCAAGAGGCCCAAGATCCTGCCCAGATCTTTGCCGGAAAATCCTTGTCTCTTGGCCAAGATTCTTGGCTTCAATCCTGGTTTCATCTTGCAGTGCATTCTTGCCTTCATGTACATGCATATAACGTTTACATTTATATAGCTACAATCAAAATGATATACATGTACAGTGTATGAGCTGGATAAACATGGGTAACACTTGATGACCTGGTAAACAGTTGATGAGCTGGCTAAACAGTTGATGAGCTACAGAGTAAACAGTTGATGAGCTGGGTAAACAGTTTGATGAGCTGCAGAGTAAACAGAGTTGTTAAGCTGGGTAGCAAGTTAGGACATGGTTTGTGAGGAAGTACCACTACCTCCCTTCGTCAACAAATGCCTTTTGCTTTCTTTTTCTTTTTCTTTTTTTTTATCTTGGCACTTTTGGTTGCACCTCTGTCTTATGGCATTAAGGTTCTCTTCAACTGCATTCTTTCCATACCTCCTATACAGACATTTTGTACATATATAAATCAATTGCATCATCATATCACCACTTGTATTTAAAAGGTGTACAGCAATGAAATTAGCACAACAGAAACGGTGGTAGTAAAAAAAAAAACATTTAATTTACCTTCAAGGAGTTTCACTTTTGAAGGTTCTAACGGGTGTTTGCCACTTGCTGTTCCCCTCTCTGACTGAACAAAGCATGAAGTTGACATATCTTCTTCTGTGAAGAGAGCATCCATTAGGACTAGTGCATATTTGAATATGTCATGAGCCTTGATGTTTCTTATATCAACACCATTTTCCTAAAATTGAAATAAACATTTATTAAGTTATGTCTCAAAAATTATAGAAACAGATTATACCATTATAAATTTCTCTTCACTTTCAGGTGGTGGTGATGTTACCTGGGGCCTTTTCATCTGCAATAGCAACTTTGCCTGCTTCTTCTGTATTTGGGACGCCACCGTCACTGACTTTTTCCCATCAATTGATGATGGTCACGGTCTGTCCTTCCCATAATAGTGATCAATGTGAGCACAGAACTATTCAATGCCACTACATTTGTATTGAGTACATCAATACTTTGCTGTGGAAAAACATTTATGAATGAAATTAAATTAAGCAAAATACTCACCTTCAGACAGCTGGTTATGTTTTCCCATTGTTTGCTCTGACCGCCAGTCATTGTCAATGTCATGATTCACATGTGGATTACCATAATTTATCTTACATCACATTTAGTAGCTGCTAAGGTGTTCTTCTCGTATGACCCTGCACTGGACAAGTGCCTGCCTTGCCCAGAGGCGGGGCTCAAGTTTGAGAGGGGAGATGTCCTCTGTGTTGTCAACAGAGATGACCCTCTGTGGTGGCAGGTACATACAAGGGCTTCCATCTTTGTAGGGTGTGGAGGGAGGGCTGCATTTCTGCAGTGTTTGTATGTGTGGGGGGGGGGAGGGAAAGAAGAGGAGAGGGAGGGAGGGGAAGGAGGGGAGGGATGGGGAGAGGGGAGGGAGGGGAAGGAAGGGAGGTAGGGGAAGGATAGGAAGGGAGGAGGAGGGTGGAGAGGGTGAGAAAAAGGGGGAAAGGGTATTTATTAGGTTCCCCAGGGCCAATGATGAATTGTTTGTACCACGCCTAGTATACATTATTACGTAATCACTGAGCAAGTTGACAGGGGTAAACACTCATTTCTCAGAATTCACTAGCAAAGCCACAACTATCCTTGAGGGATTGCACGTTTATTTATTGCAGGCGAAGCACGAAGGTGGCAGGGACACCAGAGCAGGCATCATACCCAGCAAGTTAATGAAGGAACGGTTAGCTCCTGGTGCAGGCATTGCTATGGCAAACCATGCCCCACACACACAAAAAACTCTTCACAGACAGGAGGCTATGCTGTCGTCTTTGAAACATACATTCACCCTCAGGAGGAGGCAACAGTTGAAAAAGACTTCCATGTATTATAACCCAGCTGATGACAGTACGTCACTACCTCCCTTCCCCCCCTCCCCCCCTCAATGACACTATCTTCCCTCAAGGGTTGACAAACACACAAGCTCTCTCATACGAAGAGATGATTAAATACCAGCCAGATCCACAGAGGCCCAGACCTCTGGTATTAGTGGGTATGTGCATGCCTTCCAGCACCACACCCCCTCCCTATATACACTCCTCCAGCACCACACACCCTCCCTATATACACTCCTCCATCCCCACACCCCCTCCCTGTATACACTCCTCCATCATCACACCCCCTCCCTATATATTCGCCCCTCCTCCCCAGCTCCTCCTAGTATCCCTTTTGAAACAATTGAGTTGAGCAGAAGACTAGTTGGGAGGTACCCTGGGAGGTTTACGAGGGCTGTGTCATGTAAGTTCATACATATGGACCCAACATAAGTGAGTGACAAACACATGTACACACACACACGATGCACACAATACACATGTACACACACAATACACATGTACACACACAATACACATGTACACACACAATACACATGTACACACACACACACACACACACACGAGCAAGCAACCTGACCCAAATGAGGAAGATGGGAGGGACTTCCATTTTGTCACTAAGGAGCAGCTGGAGAGAGCGATCATTGATGGGACCATGATTGAAGGAGGTGTGAACGAGGGTAACCTGTACGGTCTCTCGGCAGACACAATCAGATGTGCCGTGGACAGTGGGAAGACTTGTGTGGTTGTACTGAACTCACCGCAGGTATCATCGTAAGGGATATGGGAGGCAACGAAGGAGTTTTGGAGGTGTGTGTACAACGTTGACCCAGCGTATATCACTAGGGTAGTTGTCTTGGGAGATTTAGGCTCCAACTTTTCGCCCACTGCTCAAACCCAGGCTCAAATTATACCCGTCTAGCAATCCCAGGTGGAAAAATTGCTTTGGACGGTGCCTTGGGGGGGGAGAGGCATATAACTGCATATAACTGTGTATCCAGTAGCCAGCAATGACATGTTAATCCAGCCTCTTAATTAGGGCACCCCCAACCAAAAACCATTTCCAATTGGTTGGAAGTGATGTCATATTTAGCATGAAGCCTTGCCACCCATTACGCCCACTTAGTGTTCCTTAGATACCATGTTGCCGTATGCGCGTCTATTAACATTTCCTCCTTCATTGCTCCACACCAAGTCCCTGTGTCGCATAAGGACTCCAGAGCTTAAACCATGCTGTGTGTACCTCAAGCCACCTAGCGGCGAATTCATGAGAAAGCACTGGGTCCCTCAGGGATTGGTGACAGTACGTCAGACTACCTCACCCTCCTCCTCATTACTAGCCCCCCCCCCCCCACCCACCCTCATCACACACAGGAGGCTGTCATAACCAACATCTTCCAAGAGGCACGAGTTATACAGTCAAAGTATAGTCACCTATTTGAACACAGCATCGAGTTCAGGAACATTGACTTAGTAGCGGCTCAACTAACAGAGGTGGCAAACAGCATGGGGGACCCTCAGTGGGTCCCTGCCAGCTGGAACAGTTAACCTTGATGTGCACTGCTATGGTGTATGATGCAATGACCACACCTCTCCTTTAATGGGGACCTTAGTGCCCTGTGTTACCTACCACCATAACACAGGGCTATAGTCTATACCAATAGCTACATTCACAGGCAAAACACAACATCTTTGACAGAACTAACTATCTAGTATGCTCACTTCTGTATCAAGGGAGGAAGACAGCATGGGCGTTCCCCCACTCGTTGAATTGGCCGAAAGCGCGGACAGCCCCCCCACTGGTTGAATCGGCCCAAAAGCGGACAGCACCCCCCCCCCCCCCCCCCCTCCCACTGGTTGAATCGGCCGAAAGCGGACAACGTATTCGCAGCTGTCAAATGGCGCCCCCTTGCCCTATCCTGGCCCTCCCCCTTCCAGAAAAGCTGGGGACGCCCATGGACAGCATCATTAGGGGCACTTCACAGGGGGGTCTTAATCTCTGATTCTTTACATAGACAACAAAAAACATACGTGCATGTACAGTGACTTTTACAGTTACAACTACAGTTCAGTTGGAGTGTCCAGTTTTTTCATGAGCATATCCCACAGGATAAGTAATTTATTAGCACAGTGATCTTCCGGCAGCTGCTTTAGCTCATCACGACGCTCCTTCACGTATTCGTCATAATGGTCGATGTCATAACAGAAAAGACGCTCATCGGCGTTTTCGTCGATGTACGTAACAACAGCTGGTATTTCGCTATCTGTATTCCAATCCTTATTCCATCTGAAAAACACACACATTTCATTCCACCGCGTTTCAACAGGTGTGTCTTTAAATATCTGTGAGTCATGTACGTAAAGTTCAAGTAGTTGTAGCTCCAAGGTGTGTACCTGTAAAGGAGGCTTGTCTACGATGTAAGAACAAAGCCGTAGCCGAAAAGCGAACGCTAACCGTGTTACCAACGAGGTTACTTGTCGCTCTGCCTTGAGCGTATTAATCACTTTTTGCTGCGTCGTGTTTTCTTCCTCACATAGAGCTACCTTCATCCTCAACTTAGTTATTTCCTCGGTCGAATCCTTTAAAGTAGCGTCTGTGACAAAGTTTATAGCTAAATCGTCGGTCGAATCTTTTAAAGTAGCGTCTGTGACAAAGTTTATAGGTTCCAGCTGCCTTTTCGAACCACCATTGTAACCTATTTTTTGTTCTCCGTTGAACCAGGTACAAAGCACCTCAGTAGACATTTTGTTACTCTTCAGAACGCATGCGCACTGCAAGTAAATGGCTACGCCCAGAAATATAAATACACAACAGAAAACGGTCAGCGAATAAATGAGTGGACCTTAACTCGCTGTTAGAGGTCATATCACATGAGTCACATCCCACCATCAAAACCCATCTTTCCCTCTCTATATATCGGAAGTTTCGCTAGAAAGTCCATATAGGATTTGACCCCAACTATGAACTCATTAAAGACACGCGACCCGTCTCTAACAAGACTCCCGACGATCGGATCGTTTAGCTTGAAGAAACGGCCTACCAGTTCAAAGCGTCGAATTGTAATCTGGAGACAGTACCGTATACTTCGTACATCCGATCAGTACCATAAAGAATGGAATTCATTTTTTATCAAAAAGTACTGGTCTCAGTCAATCATCCTCGTCTTTTATTCAGTTCATTGGACATTTCATCTTCAAGACACTTATGTTGACCCACTTTTCACTTGATTTTTACCAGATCAAATACCTGATCTTACACATCTGGAGCTCAATGCCATTAGATATACTGCTGGCTATGTTCCATGAGCCCTCATTAAGAAAATCACCAAATCACACCTTTCCAATAAAAAGGATCTTCTCCTTTGTCTGAATGAACTTCTTGAGAGTGGCCAGCTTCTTCTGCAGACCGGCTCAATGCAATAAACCGTGGAGTGCCATTCTGCATTAGCGACATAACATTTGACTTCTTCGTTTCACTTGAGTATGCGGTCCGTGCTCATATTCATGCCGGGCAGGAACTTGGTGTTGTAAGTTATGGGGGGAGCAGGGGGGGGGGGGGGGTTTGTTCCACTGGTCTATGATAATGGCCACCTGGAATAATGAAGTGGCTATAAAACTGATGCAAAAATCTTAGAAAACATAACTTAATTTATGCGTCAACTTGTATGCATTTATGCATGTGTGCTTTGATGTCAGCCTGTCTACATGTATTATGATTCGTTTATTAGTTGTGCATGGAACAATAGTCCTGCTTTCATAGGGCCTGTTTTGACCTGTTTTGACAGTACTAGCACTTACATGGTTTCTGTGGTTTTTACTCGCAGTGCCCTTGTGTTAATTGCTACCCCTACTCTATTATCTATTCTGTTATCTATATTCTATTATCTATGGTCCAACCATTATTCTCCGCCATATTTCTTCACCTTCTCCATCCTTCCACTACGATGTCAAAGAGCACCAATCGCTTTGGCATGTATCTGGATTTTATCATTAGGTGTCAGTGACACATCGTGCGAAATACAAAAGTGATAATTTGGTATATAGGGCTTGATATTAAACAAAAAATCTCATACCCGAGCTATTGTGCTATATTCACCGATATATGGTAATCCACACCTATGCTTCCAAAGTATAAATGTGCTAGCCAATACAAGATTCCCTTTGGTGTTCCTGTTGTAGTTATCGATGCTTTTGGCGGAGTATCACCATGATGAAATTATGGAGTAAAGTGTACACATGCACCTTACTGTTTAATATGCTAACTACTTCAATTCAGTACGTATATGTGTGACAATTATGCACTTATCAATGCCACCCGGTACCCACCCCCGTACGGGCGATGCCGGGATTAGGAGGGGATTTGACAATATTTGACCGGCGTGACGTGTTTAGGTAGGGGCGGTTTGACATGATAGGGGGATTTGACATTATAGCCACGCCTAACTATTGTACATGTAATACTTGTATTGAAATATGGCGGAAGGGAAAAGTGTTCTAGTGTGTTTGGGAGACAATAGGAGAATCGTCAAGTGCGGAGGAGGGACTGCCCATTGACAAAGTGATTAAGACAGCATTCTGCGACGTTCTTGGCGGCGAAGTTGAGCATATTAGTGTACTGATACAGATAGAAGAGCAATGGGGTGAGCGGAAGGTCTTTGTTGATCTCCAGGCAGGGGCGGATTACAGGATTTTCCAAAGGGGGGGGGGGGGGGGTTTGAGACCCGACATATGAAAAGCGGGGGGGGGGGGGGGGGGGAGGGGGGGGGAATGGGGGGTGCTGTTCGCTTGAGGCCGCGGTGGGTGAGTTCATATTAATACATATCACGGCGTTAAGCATGCATGCACATTTCCATGTACACGTGCCCTAATAATATTCATGCAAATTCTACATCGACATCTGGGTTAGTGATAGGCCTTTTAGTTTACCCATGCTGGAATTATCTACCAAACAACTGGTAGATATTGGATAATCTATCTAAACACGTGAGACCACATACTGATAAACATCAAAATGTCTTGGCATAAGGGCGCATACATGCTCTAAAACGTTACATGTCTGCTTTTTCTACAGTGGCTGTTCCATGCAGCAATGGAAGACCTGCATCCCTGCAATACTTGTGGTATGCTGGAGTATACGATGATATTGAGTCTGACTTTTGGGTAGCGTGATATGTGGTACTGCGCCTCATGTGAGGGTCTTATTGATGTACCAACATCTCAAACCTATATCTGCACTCACTGTTGTATGTGAATATTGTCTTTTTTGTGTGTGTATATTTCATCAGTTCTTTTTTGAAAATTTCCATATATATGTTGTATATCAGCATAAAATTTTGATAAATGTATATATAAATAAAGCTAGGAGCTAGAAGCTTCTAGTCATATGCACGATCGTCATTCCGCCCGGCTACATGCAGCTACCGATTGATGAGTGCAATCTTCATTCGCCTGGTCTATTTTTGGCCGCCTCACATACAAAATGCAATTCACGGACTCGTGTTTAGCTTCTTCCGCGGTTTGTATGCCCGTGCTCGCGCATAAAAACCTGGCTTGAATAAAACAGAGCAATTAAAACTATACATCAAAACCTATGGTCAAACCCCGACCCCTTAGATAGGGAGGATTTGACAGCATACCGCAGTATAGATTGATATGACGCGATGTCAAACCCCGACCCATGCCCGTACGGGGGTGGGTACCGGATGGCATTGATAAGTGCATTATTGTGACGACAAACTTTATTAATTTAATACACATTTACAAGAAGCTAAGCAGGGCAAATACATGTAGACTGTACAAATATTTAGTTTGTTAGTTCGTTTTGACTGATAATTGCATAAGGGATTCAAATACTGAAAAAATTTTTTTGAAGCCTTCATCTGCCACTAGTAATCCTAAGATTTTGTGAGCTTTTTCAGCAGTGCCGTAATCCACTTCGGGATGTGCTATCAAATTTCGTTTGTCAGTTATTTGTTTAATGTAACCTATCTCCACTGGTGTATTCCTTCTATTTACTTCCCCCTCTTTCGTGAACCAGCACTCGTCATTCTTATCATTCTGCTCGCGAGGCCGAGTTTTCCACTTCCACCGAAATAATTTGCTGATTCTTATCCATCTTTGTATGGATTCAGGGTTAAGATCATTTTTTATGTACTTTTCGTAAAGATCGGTGATGTTGGCTGGTTCCTTGAGTTCTTCTCGCGTAAGATCTGTACGGCCTAGCATTACATAGCCGCATACATGTTTTTGAAAATTCGCACAAAACTGTGCAAGGTAAATAGTAGCAAAGTTATTCAGGCTTGTTAAAATAGCGTTGACTTTAAGTTCAAGTATCGAAATATCTTCAGAGATACTGGTTAAAATCTCAGGGACAGTACCAGTACTCGTACTTCCGCCGGCCATTTTACTAGTATCCGTCCGACTTTTAAGGCTCTCGACATCTGCACATAGCCCCTGTGTCCACGAATTAGCCAATTTTGCGCGTTTTTCCACTTCACCTAATCTCTGCTTGATACCCCGAAGGTCTTTTTTGCTCTGACCAGTCATTGCTAAACTGAAATCCGACGACGCCATTTGACAATACCAGTTTCCGGCAGGCAACACCTTAGCACCTTATATGGTAGAGCTTGAACGTATATGAATTTTTATATTTATCTAGGTAGCAGCATTAAAAAGTCACTCGCGTCTAGCGGGACGGCCAAGAGTCGGGTCACTTCGCTCTTAATGGCAATCGAGCGATATCAGAAAGGAGAACAGTTCTGCGTTGTAAGACGGTGTACTTTTAGAGAACAAAAATACTCGTCCCCATTGTCCGTACCTAAAATTTCTCCTTCGTCGTCGTCTTCTTCTTATTCTTCCTTCGGGATAGTATAACTCACGACAGGAACGTTTGTAAAGCACGCCACTTCAGGATGTGTCCGCAGGTTATCTTCAGGGGTCTGTTAGACACCTAACCGATCGGGCAATTAGCTAAAGCGAGTAGTACCTTATTTGGTATTGATCTACAAATAGCACATTACATCAGCTATCACAATGTTCATGACGCACCGGTATAAAATAACCAGCGTTATCAAATTCAATGGTTTTACCATACAATCTCTAGGACAATTCTGATTCCACTCGAGCATCTAAAAGTGGAAAGATCCAGATGCTGCCAGATCTGCCAAACGAGTCATGTCAAGCGCGGTACCGAAAGAACCAACCAGTGATATTAATATCCCTGGACCAACGGTACGTTACAGTAAGTTTCTTACGATAATGTACATCTGCATGAGACCAGTTTACATTTATCCTATGTATTATATGGCTTCGCTTTTGTAACCCTCAATGGAGGTAGTCTGGGGACTAGTGCTATATCTGAACCTGCGGCAGCAGGTTCAATATAGGATTGATTGAGGGTTGATGAATGTCATTAATAAAACTTCACTAGCGTCGGGAGGGACAACGGAGAAACGGATCGCTTATCTCTTTATTGCGATAGAATGAGGGTACAACGACCTACAGTTCTACGTTGGTACCGTGTCATAAAACGGTGTGGTTATAGAGAAACAAACAATTTCCTGTTTCTCGTGCCCAGTCCTAAAATAATTCTCCATCGTCGTCGTCGTCGTCGTCGTCGTCGTCGTCTTCTTAGGAAGGTATAACTCGAGCTAGGAACGGTTTAGAAGGACGGGAATAGTACCAATCGCTTCGAAATTTACCGGCACGTTATCCATACATGTCATATAGACACATATCAACTTCTATATATTTTGGTATAAAACAGGTGAAAAATGGCGACGTGTGCGGTGAAGGCTAAACCACAACCGTGTTGTCGGTGCAACGGAGATAATGCGCGTTGCAAATTTTGTTCGTGTGTAAAGTCAGGTCGGTCTTGTACAAGCTGTCGTCCGTTGAAGAAAGGATGCTGCGGTAACACTACCGAGTCACCTTCTACTAACGTATCCATTACAACCGACGATGTACTCAATAAAACAGCTATACCCACTGAGGACTCCTCGAGATCCCAGTCAGCCTGTATGTCATCATCTGAGGCTGCAAGTGCTGGTTCTCATTGTCCAACTATAACCTCATCCACCTGCCATAACCTACCACCAAAACCTCTGGTAAAGATTTTAAAACGTATTCCACGCTCTTGTAGGGAACAGTCTGCTACGAAACTCACCTCGATAATCAACGCCATACTAGCCAACAGCGACGTTCTCTCCTCGTGGCATCGTTTATTTCTTTTTAGTGCGCGCTGTCTTTCAGTTCCACGAAGAGGCGGCTGCCGTCGTTCTCTCACTAAAATAGTTAACAATCAGATAAGGAACGAATCAGACCCTCCTTCGACCCCACAACTACGACCTGGTCAAAAGAAGCAAAAAGATCCTTTGGAATACTTGGCTACTTGTGTGTCAGCAAAGATTGAAGAGGGTGATTTCAAGGGTGCTATAAGACTAGCTACTTCCGACGATAAATTTGCTCAAGATAATGTCACTACCTTCAATGATTTACAACAGAAACATCCAAGTTTACATCCTGATGCAGTTATTCCAATCCAGGCAAGTGACTCGCCACCAAATATGCCTGTGACTTCTAATGAGGTTGTTAAGGCTATCCAATCCTTCCCTTGTGGATCCGCAGGTGGGCCTGATGGCCTCAGACCACAACATCTTAAAGACATGATCAGTGCATCTGCCAACTCAGGAGGCGAGGCCCTTGTTGAAGCTTTAAGTTCTTTTATCAGCCTGATCCTATCCGGACAAACACCCATTGCTATCCGGCCTTATTTCTTTGGTGCTTCTCTGATTGCGCTAGAAAAGAAAGGAGGGGGGATCAGGCCAATAGCAGTTGGCTGCACTCTTCGTCGTCTTGCAGCTAAGGTAGCGAGTGATAAAGTGATGACTGAAATGGCTTCATTACTATCTCCACGCCAACTTGGGTATGGAGTTAGCAAAGGAGCTGAAGCAGCAGTCCATGCAGCAAGATTCTACCTCAAAAACATTGGTTCCAACAAAGTATTTCTAAAGCTGGACTTCAGAAATGCTTTCAATTCCATTCGCAGGGACAGAATGCTTGAGGCGGTGCATCATTTGGCCCCTAGTATTTATTCTTTTGTCCATTCTGTGTACTCTTCCTCCTCCTCTTTGTTTTGGAGTGACAAAATCATCCAGTCATCAGAAGGTGTCCAACAAGGGGATCCTCTTGGGCCACTTCTTTTTTGTCTCACAATTCATCATATGTGCTCCAGTTTGAAGTCAGAACTGTGTATTTTCTATCTAGATGATGGCACCCTGGGAGGGCTTCTGTCAGATGTTCTTCATGATGTAGAGATGATTAAGAGGGAAGCAGGAATTGTTGGTTTAGAGCTGAACCCGCAGAAGTCTGAAGTGGTAGGTAATAATTCAGGTCTCATTGCAGGCATACAGTCTGCCTTACCCGGGGTACGTGTGGTTGATCCAGCTGGTGCCACACTATTGGGTTCACCAATTGGAGGCACTGAGTCCCTTGATGCTGCTATTGATGCTAAGACTGCCATGCTGAGGTGCCTTCGTGATAGATTCCGTTACATAACCTGCCATGATGCCTACCTTTTGTTACGTCATTCATTGGCCATCCCTAAACTTTTGTACCTGCTTAGAACATCACCTTGTTTCCTGTCACCCAGTTTGAAGAATTATGATGATGAACTTAGAGCGACAATCTGCAGCTCTTTTAACATCCAACTAGCTGAAAGTGATTCTTCTTGGATACAATCCACTTTGCCTGTAAATTGTGGTGGGCTTGGTATTCGGAGTGCTGTGCAGTTGGCACCTTCTGCCTTCTTGGCTTCAGCTGCTGCCTCCTCTGAACTTGCTCACATGATTCTGCCGGCAAATATGCAGCCACCCCAACTCTGTTACGTGGATGAAGCCCTTGCGATCTGGTCTCAAGGATGCCAAGAACTACCGCCTAATGGTGTTGCTGCTCATCATCAGAAGTCATGGGATTCACTTCGACTATCTTCTATGGCAGACACACTATTGAAAAATACAACTGATCAGTTGAACAGAGCTCGCCTCCTTGCAGCAACCTGTAAGGAGTCCGGAGCATGGCTAAATGCCCTACCAATTACATCACTGGGGCTACGCATGGATGACACTACCATCAGAATATCCATGGGCCTTCGTCTGGGAATACCACTGTGTAGAAACCATCTCTGTCAACAATGTGGAGCTGAAGTGACTCAATTTGCCACACATGGCTTAAGCTGCAAGAGGAGTGCTGGTCGTCATTACCGCCATTCAGCTATCAACGACATAATACACAGAGCTTTAGTGGCAGCACATGTTCCATCACGTCTTGAGCCTTCAGGTCTCTATCGCTCAGATGGAAAGCGACCAGATGGAATTACAATGGTTCCATGGAAATGCGGCCAACTTCTTGTGTGGGATGCCACTTGCCCAGATACGTTTGCACCTTCTTACTCCACAATCGCGGCACAACAAGTTGGAGCAGTTGCCCAACAAGCAGAGGATAAGAAGACTCAGAAGTACAAACACCTTAGCTCACACCTTTTCTTCACTCCTGTGGCAATAGAAACATCAGGAGTGTATGGCCAAAAAACAACCGATTTCATAAAAGAGCTGGGACATCGGTTGAGGCAAGTGTCAGGAGAAGCAAACTCTTTCCAATATCTTGCCCAAAGGCTATCTGTTGCCATTCAGAGAGGCAATTCAGCTTCAGTAATGGGGACAATGAATGGGGATGATGAAGAGTTTTTTTTTGTATGATTTAGTTTAATCGTATACATATATTATTTGATCATTATTTATCAATTTTTATGAAACTAAAAAAAAAAAAAAAAAAAAAAACTTCTATTTAATAATGTATGTAATAGATATTTATTAATAATTTTAGGCAGTATAAATACTCTAACCTGCACAAAAAATATTTGGTGTTCCTATCGCAGTTTAGTTGTTACTTTGGCTAATAGTGAAGTTGTTTTTCTAAAAATGCCTTCGCGTAATCAAAAGAAGAGATCTAAGCAACGAGCGGAATACCTCCAAAAGCAAGACGAGAACAAAGCTAAAGCCCGAGCGCTCTACAAGGCCGATCCCGAAAAGAAGAAGGCCTCTGTACGCGACAGCTACAACGCAGATATTGAATCTAAGCGATCTGCTAAAAGGCGGCGATATAAAGAGGACCTTGAGGAGAACCGTGCTGCTAAAAGGCGGCTATATGAAGAGGACCTCAAGGAGAACCGTGCTGCTAAAAGGCGGCGATATGAAGAGGACCTCGAGGGGAACCGCGCTGCTAACAGGCAGAAATACGAGGACAATTCAGCTGCCTTTAAAGCATCTAAAAGGAGTCGGTATTGGAATGACCCCGCTGTCCGATTGGCTAAAAGTGCTTCCGAGAGGACGCGGTACCGCAGGGGTCACAGCACTACCACTACCACCCAAAGGTATGTTATGGCATGTTGTATTAACATTAAAAAGCTGTGCATGCAACATTTGTAGAGCATAGTCGGGCGGTGTTTGGTCGGGCTTGTCACCCTTCTACCTGACCAAACGCGATAGTAGGGCCCGCCCGACGATGTACAGCACGGATCTGCACAAAACCATTCACTTCACATGTAAAGCATGCATGGTGACTCAACTGTGTGTACAGTAATAGTGTCTATTGTTTTACTAATCTGATGTATAAAAAGGCTTCCTTATTTGAAGGCTTCCTTATCTGTCTAGCCATGTACATGTGTTGCAACTGTATGAATATAATTGCAGTTGCAAGGGCTGAGAACTATAGGTGAAATGACAATAACTGCAACCATATCCTGCTCCCATATAGCTACTCCTTGTATGAACCCAAATCTCATGCACTAATGGAGTATAATGGTGGTCTTGAAAAAGCTATTCTTAGGGATAGTGAGCTTCTAAGTGAAGTAAATGATGCCTTTTGTAAGTCTCATCCATTGCTAGCTCAAAAGGTTGTTACTAGATCTGCCACCATAAGGTACTTCTACTCTCACATTTATGTAAAATCAGACATTCTGCCCACACTCATAACGCTGCAGACCTTGTCCACACTCACCTGAAAACATATCCTTATCAATCTACATGGTGCCATGTTATCCCAGATCTACATGCAGTCATGTAGTTCACTTCCTGAGTTCCCACACTATCCATCTTTACTGCATGTAGGCTACACCTCCATGTTTAGATTGGAGCATTTTCAAATTTGACCAATAAAATTTTAGCACATGCCGTTAATATGATGGAATTGGACCAATAGAATCATAGCACAGTCTGCACACGTGTTAAGGCTTTGCAGGTATAAAAGTCAGTCATGCACCCGCTGAATTATAGTGCACTTTGAAAAAAGAGGTAAGAATTTAATTATATACTCTATGTGGATTCACATGTAAACTTGCTTGAAAAAAGAATTAGGTAAAAAAAATTAAAATCATACTCTCTGTCTCTGTCACGTACATGTAGATGGCAGCTGAAGACCTAACTGGTTTCTTTTATCAAGAGGGGTCGGAGGAGGAAGAGGATGACATAC
Source organism: Eunapius fragilis (assembly GCA_963681505.1). Lineage (NCBI taxonomy): Eukaryota > Metazoa > Porifera > Demospongiae > Spongillida > Spongillidae > Eunapius > Eunapius fragilis. The sequence goes on along the minus strand of OY811976.1, from coordinate 9,821,812 downwards.
ATCCTCCGACTCCTCCCCTTCACCCCGCCACCTCCAGAAGCCCCGCCACTCCTACCAGCAGCAGCGCTACCCCCGCCGGCACCACCAGCGCTGCCCCCGCCGGCACCACCAGCGCTACCCCCCCCCCCCCCCCCGGCACCACCAGCGCTGCCCCCGCTACCACCGCCGCCTGTGCTCCCTCCCTGGCCTGCATGGCCACTGCCACCCTGGCAGAACGCAGCATGGCGGGGAGGCCGAGGAGGAGGACGTCCCCGCAGGAGACGAGGGCGCGGGCGAGGACAACTAATAATTAATACTACAAATTCATATAATTATAATTATTATTATTAAAGTTATTTATTGAAAATGATACTACATATACAATATTTACAGTTTTAAGCTACGCAATATTACTAAACAAAAAACAATACACTGGAACGGAGAAGGTGAGGAGACTAACATCCAGTTGCCATTGAACGGGACAGCAGAGCTCTGGCATTCGCTCTAACTAGGACCAGGTTTAACCTGCCATAGAGAGCCGAAGTGACCTGGGACTTGCAACAATTTGATCTAATTGCCTACGGTGAAAAAAAACCTATGAAACAAGTAAATAAAAACATTCTCTAACGAGAGAGTTGTTGGTATATAGGATTGACCAATGGTGGTGTAAAAAGCACGGAAACAAGAGTGACAGAAATTTTACTCGAAAATTGAAATTGGCCTATATTTAGCACGCTCACAAAATAACAGCGCATGCCTGAGTAATGTGCTAAATATAGGCCAATTTCAATTTTCGAGTAAAATTTCTGTCACTCTTGTTTCCGTGCTTTTTACACCACCATTGGTCAATCCTATATACCAACAACTCTCTCGTTAGAGAATGTTTTTATTTACTTGTTTTAATGGTACAGCTCACAGATTCAAAAATAAATCTGTCATGATCGCGCAAGTTGACGTTTTTGTTACCTGGGTCTATAAGTTTCAAGAACTAAATACAATACCAAATCCACCAGAAAAATTTAGGAAACAAGTACTAAATAAAAACATTCTCTATACGAGAAGGTTGGTGGTGTATAGGAATCAAAGGTGATGGTGGTGTAAAAAGCAAGGGAACAAGGCTTCTGATTGAAAAGGAAAAATGAAATAGACCTATATTAGCGCGCACAGTTAAATACGACAACATGCTGCTAGTATAGGTCTATTTCATTTTTCCTTTTCAATCAGAAACCTTGTTCCCTTGCTTTTTACACCACCATAACCTTGATTCCTATATACCACCAACCTTCTCGTATAGAGAATGTTTTTATTACTTGTACATGCATAGGTATTACCACAAAGTTCACAAACAGGCGAACACATTAGTGTATCTTTATATATTTATTTAATTTTTGTATGCGCTAGTTTGTCCAGTTGGGTGGATTGGGTGATACGGCCGACGCCATCACTTTACGTATGATTTCAAAATCCTCCTCCAACCCCCCACACGCATAAAGCGAATGTCGGCAAGGAGACAAGCCTCCTTTCCAGGTACACACCTTGGAGCTACAACTACTTGAACTTTAAGTACATGACTTAGTCTCGTACCCAGACCGTCTATGACGTAAGCGATTATCGCTGTAAACAGTATAATCACTACGTCTATACGTATAGACGTAGTGATTATACTGTTTACAGCGATAATCGCTTACGTCATAGACGGTCTGGGACGAGACTATACATGACTCACAGATATTTAAAGACACACCTGTTGAAACGCGGTGGAATGAAATGTGTGAGCATTTTAAGGATTTGAATACAGATAGCGAAATACCAGCTGTTGGTACGTACATCGACGAAAACGCCATGCAATAAGCATCGACCATTATGACGAATACGTGAAGGAGGGTCGTGAAGAGCTAAAGCAGCTGCCGGAAGATCACTGTGCTAGCTAATAAATTACTTATCCTGTGGGATATGCTCATGAAATAAACTTTACACTCCAACTGAATTGCTGTAAGGTCACTGTGCATGCACATATGTTTTTATTATTATTTTTGTCTATATAAAGAATCAAGGATGAAGCTTCCCCTGTGAAGTGCCACTGATGGTGCTGTGCATGCCCCTCCCCCTTGGTACAGAAGTGACCACATCAGGTAGCAGTAAGTTCCGTCTATTTCCTATCTGTCCATCTTATTAATTCTCATATATGAAAAGTATTGGTGTTTTGCATGTGTTCTCTGTGAATACAGTTACTGGTATAGCCCTGTGTTAGGTAACACAGGGCACTGGAGGTCCCCACTGAAAGGAGAGGTGTGGTCATTGCATCATACACCATAGCAGTGCACATCAAGGTTAACTGTTCCAGCTGGCAGGGACCCACTGAGGGTCTCCCATGCTGTTTGCCACCTCTGCTAGTTGAGCCGCTACTAAGTCGATGTTCCTGAACTCGATGCTGTGTTCGAATAGGTGACTATACTTTGACTGTATAACTCGTGCCTCTTGGAAGATGTTGGTTATGTCAGCCTCCTGTGTGTGATGGGGGTGGGTGGGGGGGCTAGTAATGAGGAGGAGGGTGAGGTAGTCTGACGTACTGTCACCAATCCCTGGGGGACCCAGTGCTTTCTCATGAATTCGCCGCTAGGAGGCTTGAGGTACACACAGCATGGTTTAAGCTCTGGAGTCCTTATGCGACACAGGGACTTGGTGTGGAGCAATGAAGGAGGAAATGTTAATAGACGCGCATACGGCAACATGGTATCTAAGGAACACTAAGTGGGCGTAATGGGTGGCAAGGCTTCATGCTAAATATGACATCACTTCCAACCAATTGGAAATTGTGTTTGGTTGTGGGTGCCCTAATTAAGCGGCTGGATTAACATGTCATTGCTGGCTATGCAGAACTGCTGGATACACAGTTATATGCAGTTATATGCCTCCCCCCGCCCCCCCCCCCCCCCCCCCCCCCAAGGCACCGTCCAAAGCAATTTTTCCACCTGGGATTGCTAGATGGATGTAATTTGAGCCTGGGTTTGAGCAGTGGGCAAAAAGTTGGAGCCTAAATCTCCCAAGACAACTACCCTAGTGATACGCTGGGTCAACGTTGTACACACACCTCCCAAACTCCTTAGTTGCCTCCCATATCCCTTACGATGATACCTGCGGTGAGTTCAGTACAACCACACAAGTCTTCCCACTGTCCACGGCACATCTGATTGTGTCTGCCGAGAGGCCGTACAGGTTACCCTCATTCACACCTCCTTCAATCATGGTCCCATCAATGATCGCTCTCTCCAGCTGCTCCTTAGTGACAAAATGGAAGTCCCTCCCATCTTCCTCATTTGGGTCAGGTTGCTTGCTCGTGTCTGTGTGTGTGTGTGTGTGTGTGTGTGTGTGTGTGTACATGTGTATTGTGTGCATCGTGTGTGTACATGTGCATCGTGTGTGTGTGTACATGTGCATCATGTGTGTGTGTGTACATGTGTATTGTGTGCATTGTGTGTGTACATGTGCATCGTGTGTGTGTATATGTGTATTGTGTGCATCGTGTGTGTGTACATGTGTATCGTGTGTGTGTACATGTGTATGTCACTCACTTATGTTGGGTCCATATGTATGAACTTACGTGACACAGCCCTCGTAAACCTCCCAGGGTACCTCCCAACTAGTCTTCTGCTCAACTCAATTGTTTCAAAAGGGATACTAGGAGGAGCTGGGGAGGAGGGGTGCATATATAGGGAGGGGGTGTGGTGATGGAGGAGTGTATACAGGGAGGGGGTGTGGTAATGGAGGAGTGTATACAGGGAGGGGGTGTGGTGATGGAGGGGTGTATATAGGGAGGGGTGTGGTAATGGAGGAGTGTATACAGGGAGGGGTGTGGTAATGGAGGAGTGTATGCAGGGAGGGGTGTGGTGATGGAGGAGTGTATACAGGGAGGGGTGTGGTGATGGAGGAGTGTATACAGGGAGGGGGTGTGGTAATAGAGGAGTGTATACAGGGAGGGGGTGTGGTGATGGAGGGGTGTATATAGGGAGGGGTGTGGTAATGGAGGAGTGTATACAGGGAGGGGTGTGGTAATGGAGGAGTGTATGCAGGGAGGGGTGTGGTGATGGAGGAGTGTATACAGGGAGGGGGTGTGGTGATGGAGGAGTGTATACAGGGAGGGGTGTGGTGATGGAGGAGTGTATACAGGGAGGGGTGTGGTGATGGAGGAGTGTATACAGGGAGGGGGTGTGGTGATGGAGGAGTGTATATAGGGAAGGGGTGTGGTGATGGAGGAGTGTATATAGGGAGGGGTGTGGTGATGGAGGGGTGTATATAGGGAGGGGGTGTGGTGCTGGAAGGCATGCACATACCCACTAATACCAGAGGTCTGGGCCTCTGTGGATCTGGCTGGTATTTAATAATCTCTTCGTATGAGAGAATTTGTGTGTTTGTCAACCCTTGAGGGAAGATAGTGTCATAGAGGGGGGGGGGAGGGGGGGGGGGGGGGGGGGGGGAGGCAGTGACGTACTGTCATCAGCTGGGTTATAATACATGGAAGTCTTCTTCAACTGTTGCCTCCTCCTGAGGGTGAGCGTATGTTTCGAAGACGACAGCATAGCCTCCTGTCTGTGAAGAGTTTTTTTGTGTGTGTGGGGCATGGTTTGCCGTAGCAATGCCTGCACCAGGAGCTAACCGTTCCTTCATTAACTTGCTGGGTATGATGCCTGCTCTGGTGTCCCTGCCACCTTCGTGCTTCGCCTGCAATAAATAAACGTGCAGTCCCTCAAGGATAGTTGTGGCTTTGCTAGTGAATTCTGACGAATGAGTGTTTACCCCTGTCAACTTGCTCGGTGATTACGTAATAATGTATGCTAGGCGTGGTACAAACAATTCATCATTGGCCCTGGGGAACCTAATAAATACCCTTTTCCCCTTCTTCTCACCCTCTTCCCCCTCCTCCTCCTTCCCATCCTTCCCCTCCCTCCCCTCCTTCCCCTCCCTCCCCCTCCTTCCCCTCCCTCCCATCCTTCCCCTCCCTCCCTCTCCTCTTCTTCCCCTCCCCCCCCCCACACGCACACAAACACTGCAGAAATGCAGCCCTCCCTCCACACCCTACAAAGATGGAAGCCCCTTGCATGTACCTGCCACCACAGAGGGTCATCTCTGTTGACAACACAGAGGACATCTCCCCTCTCAAACTTGAGCCCCGCCTCTGGGCAAGGCAGACACTTGTCCAGTGCAGGGTCATATGAGAAGAAGGTACGCACAAACACAGGCTTCTGTGCTTGCAAGAAATGAAGACCAATAAAAACAAATTGCCTCACAGAGAGGCTCCTCCCCCTCCTCACCTGACGTTTTTCCACTAAAGGCGGCGTTGGTTGTAAGGGTGTGAGCTTGAACGTCACAGTACCCTCCAGCCCCTTCTGTTGTGCAAAATAAGGTGATGAAATGAAATTATACCCCCCCCCCCCCCCCCCCCCCCCCCCCCCCCCCCCGGCAGTGCTTGCCATCATTTGGGCGACATCATCAACGGAGAGGCCTGTAACGCTGCGGCCATTGATCTCATGAATGATATCTCCCGGTTGAAATAGGCCTAAGTCCAGGAGATTGAATGCTCATGATCAAGTATCTTATTATCAGCATACACACACACACACATGCACACACACATCACATGCACGCACACACATCACGTGCACACATCCCACGCACGCACACACACACGCATCACACACACACATGCACACGTACATACCGTTTCTGCTAGCCAATCCACCGTCCAGTACCCGTGCGATCAATATTGTACCATTTTCATCGCTAGTCACTGTGGCTCCCTGTCAAGAGAAGAACAACTGCTAGTCACCATAGCAACCACATGCAACAACTCAGGAAGGGAAGGGGTTATTATTATCCACATAATGGTGGCATACATTTTAAAATAACCACACATACAATGACGTGATTCATACCAGGGATCATGTGACACATACCAGGGAAGTATCTTTGTTCTTTTTAACCTGAACAATCTGGATACATGTGCCTTCTGAATCTTGATCAGTGGATGTTATCTTCACCTCATTAGGCAACACTTTTTCCTTGCCCACGTGATCATGAGCTACCATTGTTGCCTGTATAAGAGGGAGGAGGGGGCAGAGGGGAACACACATAAGGGGGAGGAGGGAGCAGAGGAGAACACACATAAGAGTGAGGAGGGAGCAGAGGAGAACACACATAAGAGGGAGGAGGGGGCAGAGGGGAACACACATAAGAGGGAGGAGGGGGCAGAGGGGAACACACATACGAGGGAGCAGAGGAGAACACACATAAGAGGGAGGAGGGGGCAGAGGGGAACACACATAAGAGGGAGGAGGGGGCAGAGGGGAACACACATAAGGGGAAGAGGGAGCAGAGGAGAACACACACAAGGGGGAGGAGGGAGCAGAGGGGAACACACACAAGGGGGAGGGAGCAGAGGAGAATACACATAAGGGGGAGGAGGGCAGAGGAGAACACACATAAGGAGGAGGAGGGGGCAGAGGGAACACACATAAGGGGAAGGAAGGGGCAGAGGAGAACACACATAAGGGGGAGGAGGGCAGAGGCAAACACACATAAGGAGGAGGAGGGGGCAGAGGGAACACACAAAAGGGGGAGGAGGGGGCAGAGGGGAACACACATAAGGGGGAGGGAGCAGAGGGGAACACACATAAGGAGGAGGAGGGGGCAGAGGGGAACATCCATAGCAAGCAAAACGCATCAAATGTTCTCACGTGCACAAAAGGGTCTGAAAGCAGATCGAACAGTTCCTGTGCTTCTGCTATTTGATGGCTTTCCATGTCATAGGAGACCTAAGTGTGTCAAAAACGTTTGCTGGAGCGACAGCCTACGACGTTTCGACGTCGTTGCTTACAGTACGAGCCAGCCCGGCAACGTCGAGAAGGACAGGCCTCTCGGAGCGCTCGGATACTCTGCTAACGACCTCATGAGCCTTACAGAAAAATGGCGATAAATGGAAATGTGACCGTACAAAGCCGAGGCCAGCAAACCTTGAACAGAGAGACTAACTCGTGGCTCTGAAATATGCCTTTGAGGAAGAGGAGGTCGTCTTCCCTGTTCTGTAGGCTTTTGGGAAGATTCTGCAATGCCTGGAGTAGGAGTTCGATACCTGCAGCGATGTGAAAGTCACCTCGTGTGTATGTCGTGTGTGTTTATATATGTGCGCGTATGTATATGCGAGCGAGCGAGAGAGAAGTGCTGTACAGCTATGGATATGCTTACTTATCTCAGTATCGGATCCCGCCAAGCTGGAGGTTTGCCTGGATATTGTTTGATCCATGTTGGGGGAACACTAAAATCGAGGAGGTCCGCCCACTCTATTCCGGCGCGCGTAAAGATTAACTAATTTTAATTTTTGGAAGTTATTTTATCGAGAAAGGTGTGTTCCTCTCGCGCTACTGAGCTTTGTTGGAGTCCCAGGAACTGGTTCGAAAAATCGAGGTAGGTTTTTGTCATTACAGGAGCGCGAGGGTTAAGTAAAGCGTGGTTTCGTCGTCTACAAAGTTGGAGCGCTTTGCATCACTACCTAGGTTTCAGTTGGTGTGCAGTGTTACCGCGCTGTTAAATAAAACCGCGCAAATTAACTGTTTACAGTCCGAGACGCGGTTGGCTTTTGCGTTTGCCCTGGTACTGTTTGTGGGGGGTGGTAAATACGATAAGAAGTAAGGAAGGTTACTGAAATAGGTGCAAACGGGGTAGAGATGGGAAGGGGGGGGGGGGGGGGGGGGGACCACTGCATACGTTCCAACGTCTGCGGCATTGGCCCGCGGTATTTACCTATGAAGGACGAACCTATCTCTCCTTGCCGACATTCGCTTCTTGCGTGTGGGGGGTTGGAGGAGGATTTTGAAATCATACGTAAAGGGATGGCGTCGGCCGTATCACCCAATCCACCCAACTGGACAAACTAGCGCATACAAAAATTAAATAAATAAAGGTACACACTGTTGTGTTTGCCCTGTTTGTGAACTCACCTTGTGGTGACACGTTGGAATGCTAGTTTGCATGCCAGCGGTAGAGGTGGTATGTGGACGTCTTACAACTTCTCACCATTGACCCCCTCCACCCTTTATTATTTTTTGTCCCAATTTTAAATCAGAGGATTCCCATTCAGACACATCGTAGCTACCCATGGCCAACAACAAAGATGACACCATCGATAGAGTGGAGAACATGGAAGGTAATACGTGTGGAGCTAGGAGTATGTGTAGGCGGTAGTAGTGTAGAGTTGTCTTCACATGACTTTTAATGCTAGCATGTGTAAGTCTTAGCTCAAACACTTGTGGTGAGAGAGGCTTTCTTTTTTTAATGTCACCTTTGGCCTAGTGCCGTGTTACCCTGGCTACCCATCCCCTTGTGTGCCTTTCTCTTCTTCTTCCTCTCCATTATGCTTCTGCTTCCCTTCCTCACCTCCTCACTCTCACACCTCACCTCATTCCTCTCCTCATCCCTCACCCCTCACCTCATCTCTCACTCATCCCTCACCTCACTCCTCATCCATCACCTCTCACCTCCTCATCCCTCACCTCCTCATTCCTCATTCCTCACCTCGCCTCACCTCATCTCTCACCTCCTCTCCACTCCTCCATCACCTCTCACCTCCTCATCCCTCACCTCCCCTCACCTCCTCATTCCTCACCTCGCCTCACCTCATCTCTCACCTCCTCACCCCTAATCCCTCACCTCCTCACCTCATCTCCTCATCCCTCACCTAACCCCTCACCTCCACTTCCTCCAGTTATCATGTCCAACCTGAAGGGGGCTCTAGGGACACTGAAGAAGAATAATACGGTCAACAGTCAGGATGTCGATTTCCTTCACTCTCTCCTAATGGATCGTAACTTCATGGCGCTAGTTCGAACCAATGACACTTGCTCAAAGTCTCAGTCCTTTGAACAACCAGAAGGAAGTGCTGAGGACTGTATTAAGGGGGTCAGTTAGTAATTGGGCAGGGGGGGGGGTCTGGCAAGAGTACTGGATAGGGGGTGGCAAGGGCACTTGGGAAGGAAGTAAGGGGTGTGGCAAGGGCACTTGGGAAGGAAGTAAGGGGTGTGGCAAGGGCACTTGGGAAGTAAGGGGTGTGGCAAGGGCACTTGGGAAGTAAGGGGTGTGGCAAGGGCATGGAGATGTGGGAGGAGCGGTGCATTCAGTTGGAGGTTGGGCTGTTTAGCAAAAGGCTTTCCATCTGCATAGATGGAGATGCGTGCTCCACACAAGACTATTGAAGAGAATGAGTTAATGATGCTGTTGAGGTCTCCATTTGTGAAGGTACACAACACAACATACATGTACACAGCACAACACACATGTACACAACACAACATACATGCACACAACACAACATACATGCACACAACACAACACACATGTACACAACACAACATACATGTACACAACACAACATACATGTACACAACACAACATACATGTACACAACACAACATACATGTACACAACACAACATACATGTACACAACCCATAAACCACATCACATGTACATATTATTATATTTTGCTCTTTATGGTCTGCTTCCTGCATTAAACTTTAGACCCTCATCTCAGTGCATGACATGGTTCGCTCCAGGCTGTATGACACGCCTCTTCCTGCATTCGATCCAAGCTTCCACCCCAAGACCAATGCCCACAGTCGCAAACATGGTCAAGGCAGTGAGCCTCGCGTAATAGGCTTACACAAGAGTACTAGTGAAGCCTTGGTAAGGCCGGGGCTTTTTAAAAAATTGTTTGCTAGTAACCCAATCATCCCTCTCCTTCCTTCCTCCCTCACTTCCTCCCTCCTCCCTCTCCTTCCTCCTCCTCCCTCTCCCTCCTATCTCCCTCCCTCTCCTCCTTCCCCCTCTCCTCCCTCTCCCTCTCCTACCTCCCTCCCTTCCTCCCTCTCCTCCCTCTCCCTATGCTTCTTGCTGCACTCTTCCAAAAGGGAATCACCTTTAAAATGATTGATGACAGGCTGGTGGTAGCTCGTATTCTCTCAGGAGGTCTAATACATCGCCAAGGTTTGTATATGAGTACTTTGTGTGAATGTATGGAGTGAAGTTACCTCCCCCATGTTGTGTGTGTGTGTGTGGGAGGGTGAATTGAGAGAGTACTAATAGTGGTTGTGGGAGGGCTACTGTTGGGTGTGCTGTTAGCCAAATCCAGGACCAAATGAATCTGTGTGTGTATGTGTATGTGTATGTGTTACATGTGTTTGTGTATATGTATGTATGTATGCATGTATGTATTTATGTATGTATGTATGTATGTATGTATGTATGTATGTATGTATGTATGTATGTATGTATGTATGTATGTATGTATGTATATATGTATGTATGTATGTATGTATATATGTATGTATGTATGCATGTATGTGTGTGTATGTGTGTGTACTGTACTGTACTTATGGTGTGATCTCTTTTTGTGGCCAGGGTTTCTTCAGGTTGGTGACAGGATACTTGAAGTCAATGGAGAGTCTGTTGCTAGCATGAATGCCAGTGAACTACAAGCCATGTTGGTATGTTGATAAGCCATGTTGGTATGTTGATAAGCCATATTGATATGTTAATAAGCCATATTGATATGCTAACATTTATCACTTTCATGCTACCATCAGATCTCATGGTGTTAGTTTTTGTTACCATTCTCTGCTGTTATAGAAAACCTGTTCTGGTTCTCTGGTGCTGAAGATTGAACCAACGTCCAAAGATCCAGTGGGAATGGCTGAGGTGAGGGGATGGGAGGGGATGGGAGAGAATGGAGGGAATGGTGGGTGGGGTGAGGGATGGGAGAGGATGGTGGGTGGGGTGAGGGATGGGAGGGAATGGTGGGTGGAGTGAGGGATGGGAGGGAATGGTGGGTGGAGTGAGGGGGGATGGTGGGTGTAGGAAGGGAGGGTGGGTGGGTAAGAGGATGGTGGTGGAGAAAGGGATGGGTGGTGTGTGGTTAGGAACTTGCAATAACTAATTCATTGTAATGTATCTCATATAAGCTCCTCCCCTTCTGCCATCATTGAAAAAGAAAAGGCTTGTGTTTAAATGGTCGTATCTCTGTAACAATGAATGCTTTTCAACATTGCAGAAAATGAAATGACCCATACGTGATTTTGAGACAGAAGTGTGCATGATTACAGAGTTACACACATCCAAGCATGAACCTTTAAAAAAAAATGAGAGTAAGGGGTGGGGATGAAGGGGTGAAGTGAGGGGTGATGGGTGGGTGGGGTGAAGGGGTGAGGGGTTTGGGGAGGGGGTGCTTAATAATACTTTATTATGTGTAGGGTTTTAATGATTGTCTGCATAAGAAAATGTACTTTGCACACACACACACACACACACACACACACACACACACAGCTGTACTATCGTGCACATTTTGATTTCAATCCTCAACAAGACCGCCTGATACCAGCTAAGGAGGCTGGTCTTCCCTTCCAGAAGGGAGACATACTGAAAGTGCTGAATCAGGAAGATTCCTTCTGGTGGCAGGTACATACACACACACACACACATACACACACACACACACACACACACACACACACACACACACACACACACACACACGCTTGTCTTCCATGGATAAACAGTGAACAGTGATGAGTACCCTGCTAGTGCTTGTATTGTAGTCACACCCACATGCTCACAGGTGCACACCCACATGCTCACGGGTGCACACCCACATGCTCACGGGTGCTCACCCACATGCTCACAGGTGGCACACCCACATGCTCACGGGTGCATACCCACATGCTCACGGCTGCACACCCACATGCTCACAGGTGCATACCCACATGCTCACAGGTGCACACCCACGTGCTCACAGGTGCACACCCACATGCTCACGGGTGCACACCCACATGCTCACAGGTACACCCACATGCTCACAGGTGCACACCCACATGCTCACAGGTGTAATGCTCATACCTCATTGGTACTTGTACACACACAGGCTGTCCGTGTGGACGAACAGCGTCAACCAGCCAAACTTATTCCTAGTCAGATGTTGGAAGAACGGTAAGCCAGGGCCATTGTGATAAACCACTTATAACTAGTGGGTGTGGCTTTCTTTGCAGGAGGCGAGCCTATGGAAATGCAGATCAGAATGTTGTAGGTGAGTGGAAGGTAGTGTGGGTGTGGTGATGGTGGTAGTGTGGGTGTGGTGATGGTGGTAGTATGGGTGTGGTGATGGTGGTAGTATGGGTGTGGTGATGATGGTAATATGGATATGGTGATGGTGATAGTATGGGTGTGGTGATAGTGTGGGTGTGGTGATGGTGGTAGTGGGTGTGGTGATAATGTAATGTGGTGGTGGGGGTGTGGTGACGAGAGGGGATGTTGGTTGTGAGATGTGATCAGGGTACACTAGTCATGTTATCGTAACATCTCAGGGCCACTGAAGGTGTGACACACCTCCATAAGCCCCTCCCCCATGACACACCTCCATAAGCCCCTCCCCCATGACTCACGTTGTGTTTGCTCAAGAGGCAGCATGCTCCCCCTGGTAGGACGTACCATGGTCACATGACTCATGTTGTGTTTGCTCAAGAGGCAGCATGCTCCCCCTGGTAGGACGTACCATGGTCACATGACTCATGTTGTGTTTGCTCAAGAGGCAGCATGCTCCCCCTGGTAGGACGTACCATGGTCACATGACTCATGTTGTGTTTGCCCAAAAGGTTGCATGGGACAGAAGAAACAGAAGAGAAAGATAATGTACTCTTCCCACCACACTGGGGAGTTTGAGGCTTATGATATGGTGTTGTATGAACCAATGACAGAAGTGGAGAACTTCAGGTTCTACACACTAGTCCTCATCGGTAAGCATTTCCCATATCTCCCTCCCCTTCCTCTTCCCCTCCTCCTCCCCTCCTGTCTTTTACAGTCTGCACATGTATACGTACGTACGTACATACATACATACATACATACATACATACATACATACATACATACATACATACATACATACATACATACATACATACATACACACACACACACACACACACACACTGGCCCTTTATCTTGTACTGGTATGCTTTAGGCGCTCCTAACATTGGCAGGAGAAGCCTTAAGACACGCCTCTTATCGGAGCATGGCAGCAAATTTGCTGAAGTCAAAGCACGTAAGTTGGCCACATACCCTAAGTCCCAACACACCAACTGTGTACCCTAAGTCCAACACACCAACTGTGTACCCTAAGTCCAACACACCAACTGTGTACCCTAAGTCCAACACACCAACTGTGTGCCCTAAGTCCAACACACCAACTGTGTGCCCTAGCCAGAATTTAACAAACCTGTTACCCATTGTTAACATACATTTACTAAAATATCCAAGAAAAATATGGAAATCTTTGGATATTCTAGGAAATTTACTGCCATAACGTCAATGATGAGTAATGCTTCCAATATGGTTAAATTTGATTGTGTACATGTAGCACTAATGGGTGTAGCTGATCAGAAGGAAACACTTCAAACCTTTTACCCAAAACCATTTATGCATTTATTCACATGCCTGGCCCCCCCCCCCCCCCCCACACACACACACAGACACTACAAAGTACTTCAGTGCTCCAGAGGACAGTGAGACTTACCACTTTGTGACAGAGGAGCAGATGAGGTTGGACATCATGCATCACAAGTTCCTGGAGTTTGGAAAACACCAACATTACCTTTACGGGATCATGAGTGACTCTGTGATGGAAGTTATTCAGTCCAAGAAGATGCCCATATTGGATGTGCACCCCCAGGTGAGTGGAGATGGGTGTGTGTGTGTGTATGTGTGTGTGTATGTGTGTGCATGTGTGTGTGTATGTGTGTGGGTGTGTGTGTGTGTATGTGTGTGTGTATGTGTGTGTGTGTGTATGTGGATGGGAGGGAAAAGAGGAGACGATTGCGAGATGTGCAGAGTTGTTGTTTGCTGTTAGTGTATTTTTCTAACCCTTAAATAAATAGGCATTGAAGAAGTTGAGGACATCACAGTTCAGGCCTTTCATAGTGTTTGTAAAGGCAGCATCTGCTGAGGGGGTCAGAAAACTCCACAAGACAGCAAAAGTAGATAACCCCTATGAGCACTCGGAACTGAAGGTCAGTTCTGGATGTGTGAGGCTGCACTGTAGTTCAAGATAACTGTGTTGGGTTAATTCTTGTGTGTGCAGTGAGGGTTGGCATAAAAGTTAAATCTAGCATTGTCACTGAGCATCAGGCAGTTAAGGGTCCACGTTTCGGTAATATGTGCAATCATGCAACATGAGTGCAGTGTATGGATTGTGTAATGTCAGTGTTCTGTAAGGAGTTAATGCTGCATCACCGTTCAGGAGGGTTAACATAATGTCAGTGTTCAGTAAGGGGTTAATGCTGCATCACCGTTCAGGAGGGTTAACATGATGTCACTGTTCTGTAAGGGGTTAATGCTACATCACCATTCAGAAGGGTTAAAGTAGTGTCACTGTTCTGTAAGGGGTTAACGTTGATGGGAGCAGTGTGGGTGACTCACTTAGACTATGCCACATGTGCACACACACCCTCCTTTGCCAGGAGAAAGACTTTGAAGACTGCTATATTGAATCGAAACGAATAGAGTCTGTATTTGGACACTACTTTGATGCCACTATTGTTAACGAGAACATTGATGTGGCTTACGAAGAGCTGGTGTCCACTATTCGTGTATTCTCGTCTGGAAAGCAGTGGGTGCCGTCCAACTGGGTCATATGACATTTGGACGCAGATCATATGACATTAGTCATGCTCTTCACGTTGTGTACCCCCTCCCCCCCCTCCCCTCCCCTCCCCTCCCCTCCCCTGTTTCTGTTGTGTTCATCATTTATGGATATATATTATTATTTTTTTGGAGTATCATTTTGTAATGGTTTTAATTTTATGTCTGTTTTATGAAGATGGATGTTTTCTGCTCACTATGGAGGTGCCAGTTGTATTTCAGAAATTTTTGAGCACAACATCCGTGCAGCTGTGTTATGTTATCATTGAGCAGGGAGTCCCCATTTTGTGTTTAACTTTTCTAGGTGTTATGCGTTATAGTTGCCATGGCTAGTTAGGCGATTACAATGCAATGGTCCTTTTTGGCACACTGCCTGCCTGTTGTGCCTTCCATAAGTGTGCCTTTGTGTGACCTTTCAATTTTGCTATGCCAAATTATTATATAGTATCAACTTTCAGTGCACAAGACTTAACAATACTATGCAAAAGTAACAACAGCAACCACAATGAAGGGTCCTACTGTATCCAGATCAACCCCATGAAACACTGATCCAAGCACTGCTGGAACTGTGCACTGATGGACTATAGGCTGTAGTCTGGAACCAAAGTTGCCTCCTGCACCGTTAGATTGTGGTCTGGAATCACGGCTGGACTTGCCTCCTGCACCGTTAGATTGTGGTCTGGAATCACGGCTGGACTTGCCTCTTGCACCGTTAGATTGTGGTCTGGTATCACGGCCTCCTGCACCGTTAGATTGTGGTCTGGAATCACGGCTGGACTTGCCTCCTGCACCGTTAGATTGTGGTCTGGTATCACGGCTGGACTTGCCTCCTGCACCGTTAGATTGTGGTCTGGAATCACGGCTGGACTTGCCTCCTGCACCGTTAGATTGTGGTCTGGAATCACGGCTGGACTTGCCTCCTGCACCGTTAGATTGTGGTCTGGTATCACGGCTGGACTTGCCTCCTGCACCGTTAGATTGTGGTCTGGTATCACGGCTGGACTTGCCTCCTGCACCGTTAGATTGTGGTCTGGTATCACGGCTGGACTTGCCTCCTGCACCGTTAGATTGTGGTCTGGAATCACGGCTGGACTTGCCTCCTGCACCGTTAGATTGTGGTCTGGAATCACGGCTGGACTTGCCTCCTGCACCGTTAGATTGTGGTCTGGAATCACGGCTGGACTTGCCTCCTGCACCGTTAGATTGTGGTCTGGAATCACGGCTGGACTTGCCTCCTGCACCGTTAGATTGTGGTCTGGTATCACGGATGGACTTGCCTCCTGCACCGTTAGATTGTGGTCTGGTATCACGGCTGGACTGGCCTCCTGCACCGTTAGATTGTGGTCTGGTATCACGGATGGACTTGCCTCCTGCACCGTTAGATTGTGGTCTGGAATCACGCCTGGACTGACACCAGTGATTGATTCTCTAGATTCCATAACGGCTATTTGGATTACATCCTCAGTTGTCTGATCACATGATCTGCAGGCTTGCTCAACCAACTTGTCTGGCATCAATGATATGCTATCTTGTGAACACTGTGTTGTTGGCAGGCCATCGAAGTGAGACACTCCCTCTTCTTGGAGTGGCACCATGACTGGGAGTGGTAGACTACAGAGCTCCTCTGGCTTGGGGGACATGGCTGACGTAGAAGACTCATCTGGATTAGGGTGGTCCTCAGGGTTAAGGGAGTGGCCTTCACGATGAGGGTGGTCCTCAGAGTTAGGGGAGTGGCCTTCACGATTAGGGTGGTCCTGTGGTAAATGGCAATTTAAACCACACTCCACTGGGTCTTGGCTGCCCATAGAATTGTCAGTATCCACACCCTCATCTCTCTCAGCCTCCATGTTGCTAATAACCTCATCACACACACCTTCAGGGTTCGCAGGAGGACAGGCCTGGTCAGCTACCAGGCTCTTTTCAGAGGTGTGGCTGGTGGGAAATTGGGCCTTCTGTCCCTTTCGTTCAAGGGACCGTCCCACAGCACCACTCACCTCCTTTCCTCCCTTCCTTCCTCCCTTCCTTCCTCCCACCCCTCCTCCCTTCCCCCCTTCCTGTTCCTGGTGCTCCTCAGCCACACCATCCAAGCCTTTCAACCGCTCCCTCTCCATCTGTCTCCTCTTCCTCTCCCTTCGCAGCTGGGTCGGCGTCTTCTTACTGCCTCCACCTGCCTTTACTGGACCCCTGGGTAAGCAGGGACCTGGGGGGTGGAGCAGGTCACACACACATGCATACATACAACTGTTATGGTGCCTCTTACCACTTCCACTGATCGGATCATACAGATACTAGATGGAGGAAGGAAATGCAATATAGTATTGCATCTGCACAACTTCCCATAGCACAACCCATCCCCATAATCCCATACCACACCTATACCCATAATCCCATACCACACCTATACCCATAATCCCGTACCACACCCCATAACCCCACCTACCACTCCTTGCTGTTCAAGAGAACTCCTCACTCTCGACTGCATCAGAGCAAGTTGTTCTGCTGAATATTTCCTCGAGAAAACACTGCTTGCGGCAGTAGACGTTTCCACCTTCAAACTGTCTTCAAGCCCGTCTTTGTGGGACAGACGTTGCTTCTTGCCACACTGAGCAGTCGCCTTACCTGGAGAGGCACCCAGTGGTGCCTCTTCTGCCCTCCTAACGGCCCCAGTTGGAGACTTCTGGCGACCCTTCCCTGAACGGCCAGCCTTTGTGGGTGACTCCCTCTTTGAGATGATGCACGCTTGTTGCTGGGTCACCGTGGTCATTGGCTTCACAGCAGTCTGCCCCCCACAGGCCCCCCATGAGCTGTGTGTGCCCTCCCATGCCACCTCATCTGTTCTATGGACTGGTCTGGCCAATTCTAATTGGTCCACTTTCTGTGAGTGTTCTCTGCCAGCAGATTGATCCTCAGAGGCAAGCAGATATACTGGGACTAAGGGGCAGTGCCCATGTGGTCCTCTAGTGGTAGGGTCACCTTCCCCAGAGGTAGAGGGTACACTGGGGTCACCTCCTCCAGAGGTACAGGGTACACTGGGGTCACCTCCTCCAGAGGTAGAGGGTACGCTGGGGTCACCTTGTGGTTCACTTCGTGAAATGGACGCCTGATGGTAATTTTGTGGTCTCCCAGAAACAATTGTACAGGGTGCAGAGATGAGTGTACTGTCACCGTGTGATTGCCCAGAAGCAAGGGGGACAGATATCAATGCGGGATCACCCTGTGACCCCTCTGGTGCTAGGGGAACACCTTGTGACCCCTCTGGTGCTAGGGGAACACCTTGTGACCCCTCTGGTGCTGGGGGAACACCCCGTGACCCCTCTGGTGCTAGGGGAACACCTCGCAACCCCTCTGGTGCTAAGGGAACACCCTGTGACCCCTCTGGTGCTAGGGGAACACCCTGTGATCCCCCTGGTGCAGAGGGTGCTTTGAGATCACCTTGCTGGGTCTCAGGGACGGGTGTTGCTTGAGTGGCAGTACAACCATGCTGTGGGTCACCTGGAGAAGGTTGCAAAGACCCCCTCTGCTTCCATAGCGTGTACGATGGCACAGAGCTCACAACTATGCGATCATAAGCAAAAGAGGAGGGAGGGAGGGAGGAGGGAGGAGAGGGGGGGGGGGGGGGGAAGGAATTATTCAAGTAGTGCAAATTATAAGTTTTTTCTTTAACCTGTTGCAAAATTTGTGATGGAGGGAAGAATGGAGGTAAGGTCTGCCTGTAGGCATACGCTGGTACCAATCACCTCATCCACCTTACGCTCCATTATGAAGGACTACGAATGACCTTATACGGTGAGTACAAAGAAGATACACTAACAAGCTACCTTGATGTGTGCTTTAAGGGACTCTAGTTCCACCTCACTCTGAGAAGAGTGAGCACTTCTGAGAGTTTGTTGGAGGTCGCTCAGTGTGTCTTTACGACTCTGCAGGATTTTGACTGCAAAAAGTTAATGATAAGAAGCACAGCACTCACATATACATGTGTGTGAGTGTGTGTGCATGTGTGCATGTGTGTGTGTGTGTGTGTTTGTTGTGATGCAGCAAAACACATACCCAGCTCCTGCCTGGTTGAGTTCAGCTCGCGTTCCATCATATCTTCTCGGGCATTGAGCGTGTTGCGTACTGTCGCAAACACATCATGGAGCTGCTTCAGACACAAACCATAGTTCTTCGGAAACCGGATAAATTGTTTCAGTCACACACTGGCCCCTCTCAGCCATGAAAACGCCGTACCTCTGAGAGCAATGCCTCGTATTTCGACAAGGATGCGTCACATCGCTTCAGGTCCTTCCAGAGACGGTTGAGAGATACATCATGTGTAGCGATGACCCCATTGCTTGAAGCTCTTGCTGCTGAAAAAAATTATTATTTTCACTGTGCACAAACTATCATATTCCTTTAAATAAAATTTTAAAGTACACACACACACACACACACACACACACACACACACACACACGTATACACATGCAATGCTTCAGGAAATTCTAGGGCTATGGATGGCTGTTGAGTTAGCCCAGACCAAGTGCAAGTTTAGACTTATCCCATAGATGTCATGGAGCACATGGGATTTGGACTTAACGAGAGAGGTGGCAAAAATAAAAATAAAAAAGATGAATTTACACAGGCAATACAAGCACTGTCAATCATATTATTAACATTATCACCTTATATGGCACAATTACCTAATACTAAATCACGTCATTAGCATGTAAATGATAATAATAACTTATTAACATTAATCAGGTGGTAATATTATTTATTGTGGCCGCGTACCACTGCCTGAGGGTGGCGAGGTATTTTTCAGAGCCGAGGCATTGCACTTGCTGTCTCCAGCGGTGGTGCCTTTGACGTGGTTTTTGGCTCCCTCGCTCTTCGGATGGTTAGGCGATAGCTCCGCGCTGTCGTATCCGCTCTCGTGGGACACCTCTGCAGCGATCGCGTTTTGTACCTTCGATGGCGACCTACACTTCTGAGCGTCTTTTCCTGCTAAAAGAAGCGCGAGGTGAACTTTTCCACGTTGCGGTGGAAGGCAGCCCTTTAAGAACACCCTACCGCGTCTCTGCGAACGACTTGATGATGGTTCATCACCGCCTCTTCGCTTTCGCTGCGGGGGCGGTCCAGACAAATTAGCTCCTGCTGCAACCGAAATCAGAACACTGGTAAACGGACACGCGTACAAGCATGCACACTAGGGTATGCGCGCGCTGCTGCTACCGGCGCGTTTGTTGTTGCTGCAAACGGCAAACTAGAGTGAGGGCGTCAGACACACGCAACTCTTGGACAGTCGGCCTCCATTTTGTATGGAAGCAACAGGCTCCTCTAAGGGCCCATGGCCATGAGCAGTGCAAGCGGTACAATGGTACGCGCCCGATGCACAGGTGGAAGTGACTTTGTTTTCATTACAAATTTACGCAAACGTATTAAAACACTGCATAAAAGCCATACTGTACGCATGCAACATGCGCACATGCACAACAAGCCGCTTACTAATCTGTTGGTCCATGGCTTCGTGTACCGAATAGTCCCGCACAGCTGCTGCGCTGTCTCTTTAATGGAGCCGCTTATTGGCCGTTGGCGCACAATAAAGGCGACAAAGAGTTTTGTCCTGACAATAGGTGACGTAATCCGTGTCATTATGTGGTTGGAACAAAACAGGCGTGGCAAAGAAAGACCATGATGCAGGGGAAAAATACAATGGGCATTGCCATTGGCAACAGAATGATTAATAACGTTTGCGCTGGCAAAATTGATTCACTCTGTGATGTGCGCTTACGCTACTAGCTCAACCCGTCCCGATTTTACAAGATGATTTTTCAAAGCCAGTGACGGATTAAACGCAGCTGAATCACAACGAAAGGTTTAGATTAACCGTACTTGCACGCCAATTAAGCCCCGCCTCTCATCATTGGACGGGCGAAGGACACACCAATTGGAGGGAATGATCCGATGGCAACGTATGCGCGTTTCAAGAGTTTTGTTTTTCCGTGTACCAGCTACGGGAATGGGTACACGGCAATACCTTTTGAAACTTGTTATCAAGCGTTTTTAAAAATCTTGGTCTTACTAGTAGTTCTTAGCAATCACTTGTCCCTTACTTGGTAGTGCGTTGGTTTTCAGCGACAAAATGCCATCCAACCAATGGGGGTGGCTAAAATTCCTTAGCCCATCCACTATGGGTCGTTGCAGCGAAAAGGACCTAACGTTATATTCCAGAGGCAACATCGAAGTTGTCGCGTGCAACTGATTGCGTTATCAAAAATTCAGGCCCTTGCAAAGTTTTAGAGGACCTACAGTGGACAAAGTGGTAGTTGGCCAAAAAAAAAATAGTTTGCTTATTTGTATCTCAAAAACGAAATGCAAAATAATGTTTTATATCGCTGTAAATCAATAATACGTAAATAGCATAATAATTAACTAACTTCAATTACTAAGATACATTAATTTTTAACCGGGCCTCTCTCCAAGTACCAGTGTGTGATAACGCCAGAGATAAGCATGTTAACGGTAGCTCAAATATTGACAACCGCCACCATCTTTGCTACCTCGGGCGAAAACTGATCTGGTACTCTCCATCATTACAGGACTCAAAGTATAGCAGCAAACTAAAAGACTGAAAGCTTTGCAGCAGATTAGAGCATGCCCGTACACGCAAGTCCCTGAGGCTTTGAGTGCATGTGGTCAATTGTAACAATGATAAAGATCTGATGTGGTTGTTTCTTCAGTATTAGGTAGCTCCCCCATACATTAAACTTACCGAAATGCAGTATTAAATATGAGCATAACCTTTCCATTGATAGCACCATTACATGCAGCACTAAATTTCCTATGCAATGGTGTTTATAGGATCTTTCTATGGTGAACACTTAGGCTGACGTATGCAAAGAAAGAAAACTGTTTCTTAATAGTCCCCTTGGTCTATACTTCAACAACAATACCGTCGATAGGTCGAAAAAAGAAAGAAAAAAGCATCAGTGTGTGATCGAACCCCTGACCGCTGATCAACATGCTCGAGACCAAACCGCTCGACCACCAACCAAGTCGGGCAAGTGTTGGATGAAAACATCCAATGACACCTTCAATATTAATTTCATTTCAACTGATCCGTCCACTAAGCAAGGAGAAAGCCTTTACAGACGCAGACGTTAAGCTATTGCTATAACCACGCAGATAGAACAACATCTTTCTTAACACAGCAGTATTATGTGTGTCGTGCGAGCAGCTACCGCACTGTAGTCCATATATAGCGGCTTCATGATATTACATGTATACAAGTAAATAAAAACATTCTCTAACGAGAGAGTTGTTGGTATATAGGATTGACCAATGGTGGTGTAAAAAGCACGGAAACAAGAGTGACAGAAATTTTACTGGAAAATTGAAATAGGCCTATATTTAGCCCATTACTCAGGCATGTGTGTTATATTGTGTGCTAAATATAGGCCTATTTCAATTTTCCAGTAAAATTTCTGTCACTCTTGTTTCCGTGCTTTTTACACCACCATTGGTCAATCCTATATACCAACAACTCTCTCGTTAGAGAATGTTTTTATTTACTTGTTTCATAGGTTTTTTTCACCGTCGATGAAATGTAGGAAGAGCATATATAATTTGGACGATCCCTTTTATCTCTTAATGCAATAACAAATAACTTAAATAATAATAATTATAATTATATGAAGTAGTAGTGTTTATTGTTAATTGTCCTCGCCCGCGCCCTCGTCTCCTGCGGGGACGTCCTCCTCCCCGGCCTCCCCGCCATGCTGCATTCTGCCAGGGTGGCAGTAGCCATGCAGGCCAGGAGGCGGCGGTGGTACCTGCGGGAGCGCAGCTGGTGGTGGTGGTGGCGGGATTATCCCTGCTTGTTGTTCCGCCAGGAACACCGGCGGGGGCAGCGCTGGTGGTGCCGGCGGGGGTAGCGCTGGTGGTGCCGGCGGGGTCAGCGCTGGTGGTGCCGGCGGGGGCAGCGCTGGTGGTGCCGGCGGGGGCAGCGCTGGTGGTGCTGGCGGGGGTAGCGCTGGTGGTGCCGGCGTTGGTAGCGCTGCTGGTAGTGGTGGTGGGGGCAGTGCTGCTGGTGGTGGTAGGAGTGGCGGGGCTTCTGGAGGTGGCGGGGTGAAGGGGAGAGGAGTCGGACGATGTATGTCATCCTCTTCCTCCTCCGACCCCTCTTGATTAAAAAAACCCGTAAGGTCTTCAGCTGACATCTATATGTACGTGACAGAGACTGAGAGTATGATTTAAAAATTTTTTACCTTATTCTTTTTTCAAGCAAGTTTACACCTGAATCCACATAGAGTATATTATTAAATTCTTACCTCTTTTTGCAAAGTGCACTATAATTCAGCGGGTGCATGACTGACTTTTATACCTGCAAAGCCTTAACACGTGTACAGACTGTGCTATATTTCTATTGGTCCAATTCCATCATATTAACGGCATGTGCTAAAATTTTATTGGTCAAATTTGAAAAGGCTCCAATCTAAACATGGAGGTGTATAGCCTACATGAAGTAAAGCTGGATAGTGTGGGAACTCAGGAAGTGAACTACATGACTGCATGTAGATCTGGGATAACATGGCACCATGCAGATTGATAAGGATATGTTTTCAGATGAGTAATATCTGTGGACAGGGTCTGCATGTTATGAGTGTGGGCAGAATGTCTGAATTTTTCACTACATAAATGTGAGAGTAGAAGTACCTTATGGTAGCTATAACAAGTTGATTTGCCAAAGTACAAGACTATTGCCGGCATGTGGTGGCAAGAAAGTCTGCTGCTAGTGCTGGTGGTGTGTACAATGGACAAAGCACTTGAAATGTACATGAGATTGGCTTAAGTTAGGTGAATACCACACTTTTGCATGTATCATGAATTGATACATGTGCTTTAGAAACCAATGCCTCTGCCCCAATCTTACTTACTGCTGCACGGGCAGATCTAGTAACAACCTTTTGAGCTAGCAATGGATGAGACTTACAAAAAGCATCATTTACTTCACTTAGAAGCTCCATTAGTGCATGAGATTTGGGTTCATACAAGGAGTAGCTATATGGGAGAAGGATAAGGTTGCAGTTATTTTCATTTCACCTATAGTTCTCAGCCCTTGCAACTGTAATTATATTCATACAGTTGCAACATATGTACATGGCTAGACAGATAAGGAAGCCTTCACATAAGGAAGCCTTTTTATACATCAGATTAAAACAATTGACACTACTACTGTACACACAGTTGCATGCTTTACATGTGAAGTGAATGGTTTTGTGCAGATCCGTGCTGTACATAGTTGTGCGGGCCCTACTACCGCGTTTGGTCAGGTAGTAGGGTGACAAGCCCGACCAAACACCGCCCGACTATGCTCTACAAATGTTGCATGCACGGCTTTTTAATGTTAATACAACATGCCATAACGTACCTTTGGGTGGTAGTGGTAGTGCTGTGACCCTTGCGGTACCGCGTCCTCTCGGAAGCACATTTAGCCAATCGGACAGCGGGGTCATTCCAATACCGACTCCTTTTAGATGCTTTAATGGCAGCTGAATTGTCCTCGTATTTCTGCCTGTTAGCAGCGCGGTTTCCCTCGAGGTCCTCTTCATATCGCCGCCTTTTAGCAGCATGGTTCTCCTCGAGGTCCTCTTCATATCGCCGCCTTTTAGCAGCACGGTTCTCCTCGAGGTCCTCTTCATATCGCCGCCTTTTAGCAGCACAGCTCTCCTCGAGGTCCTCTTCATATCGCCGCCTTTTAGCAGCACGGTTCTCTTCGAGGTCCTCTTCATATCGCCGCCTTTTAGCAGCACGGCTCTCCTCAAGGTCCTCTTCATATCGCCACCTTTTGGCAGATCGCTTAGATTCAATATCTGCGTTGTAGCTGTCGCGTACAGAGGCCTTCTTCTTTCGGGATCGGCCTTGTAGCTGTCGCGTACAGAGGCCTTCTTCTTTTCGGGATCGGCCTTGTAGCTGTCGCGTACAGAGACCTTCTTCTTTTCGGGATCGGCCTTGTAGAGCGCTCGGGCTTTAGCTTTGTTCTCGTCTTGCTTTTGGAGGTATTCCGCTCGTTGCTTAGATCTCTTCTTTTGATTACGCGAAGGCATTTTTAGAAAAACAACTTCACTAGCCAAAGCAACAACTAAACTGCGATAGGAACACCAGATATTAGGTTAGAGTATTTATACTGCCTAAAATTATTAATAAATATCTATTACATACATTATTAAATAGAACTTGATATGTGTCTATATGACATGTAAGGATAACGTGCCGGTAAATTTGGAAGCGATTGGTACTATTCCCGTCCTTCTAAACCGTTCCTAGCTCGAGTTATACCCTCCTAAGAAGAAGAAGACGACGACGACGACGACGACGACGACGATGGAGAATTATTTTAGGACTGGGCACGAGAAACAGGAAATTGTTTGTTTCTCTATAACCACACCGTTTTATGACACGGAACAAACGTAGAACTGTAGATCGTTGTGCTCCCATTCCGCCGCGATAAAGAGATAAGCGATCCGTTTCTCAGTTGTCCCTCTAGAGGCTAGTGAAGTTTTATTAATGACTTCATCAACCCTCAATCAATCCTATATTGAACCTGCTGCCGCAGGTTCAGATCCGATTTATCCAGTGAGGTCTGATGCATAAACCGGTACAGGTCTGTTTCAGACAGTACCGGTCCTGGACCAGCAGTTTAGGGCAGTACAATCGTTAGAAATTGCATGCGCGACTCCGAGACTGAAGGACCCGCCCCAGAGCCATTGAAATTTAATTTGAGCCATGCAGGGTCCACACTAATTTAAAATTTTTTTTTTAAATTAACAGCCATCATGGCATCCATCGAGCAAGACAAGTTGACGGAGGTTTTGCAGCAGGTGGACGATCTCTACGCGAAAGGCAAGTCTCCAGAGGCTCTACCTCTGCTTAAACCATACAGCCAGTCCGACAATGCCGAGGTCTTGTGGCGATTGGCCCGTCTGAACTACACTGTTGGGAAGTTCTTTACCAAAGACCAGGACGCTGCTAAAAAACTGTCCATCGATGCTCTGGATGCGGCCAAGAGAGCGGTTGCAGCAGATGAGCGCAGCTGCTTTAGCCACAAGGTACAGTCCAATATAATTTGCCTGGCTACGCAACGCCTGGCCCTTCGGCATCGTGCACGTTAGCATCCTCCCTCCCTCCTCCCCCTCCCTCCCCCTCCCCCACTAGTGGATGGGAATCGTTCTGGGGTGGTCTAGTGACTTCGAAGGCAGCAAGCTAAAGATAGAGAGAGCCTACATTGTCCGTGATCACTTTTTGGTGAGTGCAGGTCGAGCCAAGGGTTATTAATCTTTTGATCGAGTTCAGCACTGGTCCGCAAGCTTAATAATTTTTTCGTGCAGAGCCTCGGGCCCTCAGCCTCTGCGTGCACGACAGACACACACGTCACTTGTATCTCATCGTACGACCTTCCCCCATAACAGTCGGGTTAATTTTATTCCCTTTTCTGTCTTGGTCACGTCCCAGCAGTAAGCACAATCGTTTCACGAAATTCAGAACCCCGTTTCATTTATTTTTGCGATGTGGCATTTTGGTGCACGTGCATGCGATGGGTTCCTTTGGACCTTTTTTGTCCTTTGGACCTTTTGTTGTAGAAAGCAGTGGAGTACAACCCTAATGATCCGACCAGCCACCATCTGCTAGGAGTGTGGTGAGTACTGATCCATTGTGCATGGGCATCACACATGTTGGTCCACTACCATATACCTCCCTACTACCACACCTCCACTGTTCCCACTACCATACCTCCACTGTCCCACTACCACACCTCCACTGACCACTACCACACCTCCACTGTCCTTTACCATATCTCCCACTACCCCTCCCTAACAGTCTCCCCCATCACATCACACTGCCTTCTTCCCCATGCCTCCCCAGCCAGCTTATCACACTGCCTCTTCCCCAGGCCTCCCCAGCCAGCACATCACACTGCCTCTTCCCCAGGCCTCCCCAGCCAGCACATCACACTGCCTCTTCCCCAGGCCTCCACAGCACATCACACTGCCTCTTCCCCAGTACATCACACTGCCTCTTCCCCAGCACATCACACTGCCTCTTCCCCAGTACATCACACTGCCTCTTCCCCAGCACAGCACACTGCCTCTTCCCCAGTACATCACACTGCCTCTTCCCCAATACATCACACTGCCTCTTCCCCAGCACATCACACTGCCTCTTCCCCAGTGCATCACTCTGCCTCTTCCCCAGTACATCACTCTGCCTCTTCCCCAGTACATCACACTGCCTCTTCCCCAATACATCACACTGCCTCTTCCCCAGCACATCACACTGCCTCTTCCCCAGTGCATCACTCTGCCTCTTCCCCAGTACATCACTCTGCCTCTTCCCCAGTACATCACACTGCCTCTTCCCCAGTACATCACTCTGCCTCTTCCCCAGGTGCTATAAAGTATCAGAGATGCCTTGGCTCCAACGTAAGGTTGCCGAGGTGATATTTACCACACCTCCAAGTTCAAGCTATGATGAGGTGGGTCTGTGATCACTCTCCACATCCCCTTCTCCAACACGCACCTCCCTAAGCAGCACTCATCACCCTAACCAGCACTCATCACCCTAAGCAGCACTCATCACCCTAACCAGCACTCATCACCCTAAGCAGCACTCATCACCCTAACCAGCACTCATCACTCCTAACCAGCTCTCATCACCCTAACCAGCACTCATCACCTCATCACTCTAACCAGCACTCATCACCCTAACCAGCACTCATCACTCCTAACCAGCTCTCATCACCCTAACCAGCACTCATCACTCCTAACCAGCACTCATCACTCCCTAACCAGCACTCATCACTCCTAACCAGCACTCATCAACCCCCTCCAGCACCCATACATTTTGCATAAAGCCTTACTGTAGAGCTCTGTTTGGTTGAATGATGTTTGTAGTGTGCAATGTCTCCTGGTACAAGCAGGACATTGGTACTGCCCCCCGGTACGAGGGGGACATTGGTACTGTCCCCTGGTACGAAGGGGATATTGGTACTGTTCCCTGGTACAAGGGGGATATTGGTACTGTCCTCTGGTATGAGGGGGATACACAAGTATCTGAGCTGATTCTGTGCACACATACCCCACACCCCCCTCATACATCCACCCCCACACCCACATACACCCACCCCACACCCACATACACCCACCCCACACCCTCATCATCCACCCCACATCCTCATACATCCACCCCACACCCTCATACACCCACCTCACACCACCCCACTACCTCATCATCCACCCCACACCCTCATACATTCACCCCACATCCTCATACATCCACCCCACACCCTCATACATCCACCCCACACCCTCATACACCCACCCCACACCACCCCACACCCTCATCATCCACCCCACACCCTCATACATCCACCCCACACCCTCATACACCCACCCCACACCACCCCACACCCTCATCATCCACCCCACACCCTCATACATCCACCCCACACCCTCATACATCCACCCCACACCCTCATACACCCACCCCACACCCTCATACATCCACCCCACACCACCACACACCCTCATACATCCACCCCACACCACCCCACACCCTCATACATCCACCCAGGCACTGGTTCATTTTCTGAAGGCAGAAGAAGGTACAGACTGTAAATAACTATGAATAATGTGGCCACACCTTTTCCCCTCTCTCCTCATTTTTTATGCTCCTCCCCACACACACACCAGTACAACCTGGCTTCTATGTCTCTAACTGGTTGTTCCTTGGCAAGGTTTATGTGCAGCTTGGCAAGAAGGCAGAAGCTAGGGAGTGGTTGTCAAGGGCTGCAGGTGTCAAGTCAGAGGACCCGAAAGATGTGGTGGTGAGGTGTAGTGTGTGTGGAGATGTGAAGTGGTTTGTGTGTGTGTATGTGTGTGTGTGTACATAAATATGTCACAGGAAAAAATACTGTGTTCTCAAAAAACAATTCCATGGAATTTGTTCCATCAAATATTTCACAGTGCTGATATGGTACCTAAGTCAACAGTGAATACGTTTGATGGAACTATTGGTGGAATAGTTTTTTTTCTGAGTGTGATAGTGTGGGTGGTAAGGTGTGTGTGTGTGTGTGTGTGTGTGTGTGTGTGAGTGTGTGTGAAGGATTTGTCATGGTTTTCTTCCCCACTCTCAAAGGCCATTCAAGAGGCAGCTACCTTGTTGGGAAAAATATAGCTTTTACTTTTTGTTGTAGAAATGCATTATTGTGTCATGGACA